>JAJEOU010000181.1:20473705-20488705 GCA_021534815.1 Acrocephalus arundinaceus
AACCTCAAGAGACATGGACAATGAAGACTATCACCCTTCTGCCTTTCCTATAAATCCCAGTGACTCTCCACAGTCTTTTGGGGAAGGCCTGATAGACTGAAAAAAATCCTTTACATGACTCTGGAGCACCCCAATACCTGCTGTAGAAATACACACCTCCTATGACCAAAGCCTTTTCTCCTCAGTGGGAGTGTTGGCCCCACTACCAGATGAACTCAAGAGGCTGTGGCATTATTTATTCTTCCATCCCATGTGATTTCTCCCTGAGAGAGCAAAATGAATCATGCCAGGTTTGAGATTCCCCAGCGAAATGACTGTGTTTGGTACACATGACTTTAAACTCGTCCCTTCCACCCTTTGGTGATTAATGGCCTGTGAGCCTCCATGATTTATGGCATCCAGAAGACATTCTTTTCTGGAATGTAAGAACTGGACAGCATGTTTTCCTCATCAGTTACTGATTGTGATTGTAAGCGCCTCATATACCTTATCTGGGATGTTGGCTGTCAAAGAGGGAAATGGGGAGATGGGGGGGAGGATCAAGGAGAAAGCCTGCTCCATCACTGACTTGCTCCTCACTCAGGCCAGACACTTAGAACTTCTCTCAGCCTCTGTAAGTCAAGTTTTTCCCCTTCCTGGTCTAGCCTGAGCCTTTCCTTGTCCTCAGGCTCCCTGAGACCCTTGAGGGGATGGTGTGGAAAATGAAAACCTTTCAGTGACAGTTTTTAACTTGACATTGATCCTACACACACCTGTCCACTGAGCTGGCCATGCCAGATAGCTCCAACAGCTGGGTTCACACCTTGCCATGCAGAGCACGTTTAGGTTGAATTACTACACTTAAACAAATTTTTATTTCCATGCACTTGATATACACTTTCTTCCCTCCTTTCCTCTCTCCCCATTGGCAACTTAAGGAGCCATTTTTCTTCCTGACGCCACCTTGGCACTCTCTCTACCAGCATGTGAAAACAGCTGAAGTTGTACATCTGGAGACCTCATCTTCAGTTGCCAAATGGATTCAGAAGACATCCTGAATATTCATCATTTCTCTTTTTATGAGCACCTTGGCAATTGCCTCCGAAGTTAAAGACTGTTGTAAATTAAGGAATGCCACTTGGTGAATACCAATTTATCCGTATTTCAGGACTTCCCTCACTCCCACCTCCCCTCCACACAATATTGAAGTTCCTGTAGTCTTTGTGAATACAGGGCATTTCTGTTTCTGTGCTGCTGAGGCAGAATTGTTTGTGCATCCCTGAAGACTGTGAAATGTCTGCACTGCGGCTGCACATTTAAACTCTGTGCACTTACTGTACCCTCTCCGGGACTCCCTTCCTGGAGAAGCCAGCAATGATCTTCTCAGAAGTAATGTTAAACACATGCTGAGGAAGCTTGGCTCCTAGACAGGCCCTTTTAATTATTAGTTGTAAATTAGCAAAAATTTTTTTTTCAGTTCCATATCACTGTCTGCTTTGCTGTATGTGGGATCCTCCAGGTACACAGTCCCCATGCCGGAAGTACATATTGGCAGACTTATCTAGTAAAAAGCACAAATAATATTTGGTGCTTTTTAATTGTGTGTGATTTTTCCACACACAAAAACTTCACTCCTTCATAGTAATGACAGTGCAGAAATTAAAGCAGAGGGTTAATTATGGCTGATAGCTACTGAGTGCTTTTTGAACTTGTGTCAAGTTCATGGGCAAAATCCTTGCTGCAGAGAACACCCTGCTCATTGGAAAGCAGGAGAGGAGTAGCTTTGTCCAAGGTTTACATATGGGACACAAAAATGCTGAGGAGTCTGTCCTCCAAGATGCTGAGCACTCTCTCCCTGGCCTTCCCAAATTAAGTGTACTCAATGTCTTCAGTGAAACTAAGTGAGACACACTGACCTGAAGTGATACAGAAATCCTGTGGCAAATGGAAGGGTCAACAAGTCTGGACTTCTAAGGTCTCATTGTAGTCTTATCTCCCTCTTGTATGTGGATATCAATAGATAACAATGGATAGGGCCCTGAGTAGCCTGGTCTAGAGGAAGATATCCCTGCCCAGGGGTGGGGGTTTGGACGTAGACAATCTTTAAAGTCCCTTCCAACTCCAACCATTCTATGATCCTGTTATATATTTCTATGATCTTTATTCATTCCTGGGCCTTGCTAAGATTTTCATAAATGCAAAGGAGGTTGCTGACATTCATAATTTTACTGGGGATGCTTGCCATTTTTTCCCCAAGGCTCCAGTTTCTAGAACCACATTTATACAACAAACTCAGCTGTCCAGGAATGTAAATGGTTTCTAATCCTTGTTCTTGAAACAGAAAGCTTGGAAAGACAACCAGGAATGCTGGAAACCCAGAGAGAAAATGAACACACCTATAATATATTTCCATTTATAAAAATCTCACTGTTTCTAAGTCAAGATTATGTACTTTTTAATTATGGTGTGGAAAAAAGCTGGTTCTTGCCTTTGCAATGTTCATGTCGTAAGTAGTGTCTGGAGGGTGTGGAGGCTCAGGAGAAGGTGATCTGAGGTGGGTGATGGATCCTGTGGGAGGCCAGCATGTTTCCTGACCTGCCAGGGGGCTGCTGTAGAGGTGCCAGCCATGAAGGGGGCAGGCAGAGCCCCAGGGCCACCACAGGAAGATGTGCATAGAAGGGGTGAATGTGGGAGCGGCCAATGGACAAGGTAGGAGGCTCCTTTCATGCCTTGAACCAGTACAATCCTCCCAAACTGTTCTCAAGGACCCTGAAACTCTGTGTGGAGGTGCCACACAAGCATGTGCATTTCTCCTCCTTTTGCTGTGTTTGGAAGGAGCCTGGCTTGCAGTGCAGAGGGGCTGATGGTGACTGAGGGAGGTGCAGGCAGCTGGACAGGTGCTGTAGCATTGGCACCAGCTGATGGTGATAGGAGCATGGCTCCACAACAATCACTTTTGGGGAATCTTCACACTTGTACAGAGAGAAGGAGATGGCAACAGCAAATGCAGGAATTCAGGAAGTTATTTCAAGGACATCAGCATGGTTGCAGACACCAAGAAGAGTGAGGAGAGCAGCATCTCACAGGGCTGGAGAAGACTTTGTTTAATACAGTCAGTACATCTAGAGATACATCACAGTCCAAAGTACAAGTGCAGGTGTGAAATTATCACCTAGATGTCTCTGCAAGCAGGGCAGGAAGGAGGCAAATCCAGATCCTTGCACTCTTGGTTTTTACTGCTTCCATGGGCAAGTATAGCTGTGATCTCCTCAGATACCTGCTGGAAATTGCTGTTGGTCTGACCAGACCCTCAGGGACTTGTGGACATGGGAGACCACAAACCAGCTGCTCTCAGGAGTGAGCTTGATGCACAGGGTGGTCCAGGAACTCAACCTGTGAGATCTAGGATGTGGTAAGCAAAATAAGCCTCTGGACTCTGGAGCCCATCCACAAGGCATGGAGAATTTTTTAACTTCAGTTGTCTCCCAGCTGTCTGGGGCATCATCAGAAATCTCCTTCTTGAATTGTATTAAGAGCTGTCCATTAACAGCTTAGCCAGTCTTCATGGATCTAGACCAAAAAGAAAGAGAATAATTTTGTTTAAAAATGTTATTTTAGATATACGTATATGAAAACATGCATGCACACACACACACAGTGTAGCCAGCCACAGGACTAGTGGAAAGGTACCAAAAAAAAAAGATATCGGAGGACTGTTGTAATTTTCCATTTACTTTTACATAAAAATAGGAAAAAATTTACCAGCTATATTCTGATATGTATCACAGTCCCAGTAATTAGATCTTTCTTCTCTTTAGTGTGTTTTGGGGGTAATTTTGGGTGGGGTTTTTTTGTTAGGTTTTGGGGTTTTTTGGGGGGGGTGTTGTTTGTTTATTTGGTTTGGGTTTTTTTGGGGGAGTTGTGGTTTTGTTTGTTTGTCTGTTTTTGTTCTTTGGGTTTTTTTTTTGTTTTTTTTTTTTTTTTAAGTATGCATAAGGAAAGAAATACTGATAACAGGCATCAACTTTGAGGGTTCTAGGACTGTGTTTGGCTAGGAAGAGTGCTTTGCCTTCAGGTACAATATTTCTGCTTTTATTGCAAAAGGGGCTCTGAAATGCCTCCTCAAACACAGAAGAGGTGAAATTACAGTGGTAGGAGGTAGATGACTGCTCACTTGTGCAGAATGTTGCCTGTGAATCAAGTTGCAGGAGAGTAGGTGAAGCCGGGGGTGATGAAAAGCGGGATTAATTATAGATACAGCTAAAACTTTGTGTGAGCCTGTCATGCTTGCAGCAATTAATCTCCACAGTGATGAGAGGCTGCAAATAAGGTTCTTCAATGAGAGATGGGATTTGATTGGATAAACAGGAGAGAGATTGATGCAACAAGTTTTAACTGGTATCTCCCTGGGTGCCTCTAGAGGGAAGGGGAAAATATTTTTCATAAACAAGTAAAGAATAGAAAAATTAATGAGATCAGTCTTAACAAAGCAGCAGCAGAAAAGCCCTTTGCATGGGCACAAGTGAACAAAAAATTTGGCTTGAGGTTGATGCATGATGATGACTTAGGAAGGGGAAGCGGTTAATATAATCTGAACTGAAAAAGTTGGATGGGTTCAGATTTCATGCATGTTTATGCTTCCTCTCTCAACATGCTTCTTTATAGCTGAATTTCAAGTTGAATAATTATAATTCAGTGCTGTAACCGTTTGATAAGCCTTTGCATTGCTGTGTATTTTTCATCTCTGCACCACAAAAAGCTGTCCAGGCACTAAATGAACTTTGCATAGGATGTGAAGCTGGCTAGTTTTACAGTCTTGTCTAAGGGGAATGAAGTACAAAAATTCTAGAGCTAATGAAATCTTTTCTAAAGAAAGTGGCTAGTTAAAGATTGCAAGCAAGAATTGGCCAACTCCCAAATGGCACCTCAAATTTTTCTCCAGAATTTGCTTTCTTTTTAATGTCAAAACTTGATCGGTTTTGAGAGTGAACATGGAAAGATAAATGGGACATGAGGTACTTTCTAGTCCAGAGTATTAGCTCAATTTCTGAATGACTCAAAGACAAACTCTAAAGTAAAAGCTAAAACTGCTGCTTAATCTTCCCTGTGAATGGTTCACCAGACCATATCTTCTACCTTAATTCATTAGTGCTCATGGTACATCATTGCAGTTGGAAACTGGTTTGTCTGTGGCTTGTATTTTTTCCTGTGACAAAGCTGAGAGGGAAAGCTTTCTTTTTATCTTTCCCATTACAGAAATCTGTGTCCTCTCTATTGGGAAAAATCTGTGTCCGACTCTAAATCAACTTGGTTGATCTTTGAAGATATATATGTGAACATATGTATGTGACTGCTCCCAAAACAGAAATTGCCACTGCCACCAAAAAAACTATATAAAAACATTACTTCCTGATGCAAAAGGCTCTCTTAAGTTTGTATTCATCATGTTAACTGATCATTGTAAGATATACATTATGTTATTAATACCATGGAAGTTTAGCAGAATATTTACAAATGGAAATAGTTGTTAAAAAGGTTATGTCTGAAGAGTGCAGAGGAATGCAGCAAAACTCTTAGAAGAACTTTAATTTGCTATCAAAACCCGATTTATTCAATGTCTCCTTCCAGAAGAATATAGTGTTAGTTCAGCTGCAACTTCTTAACTTCATTGTATTTTATATATTTTGGCCATCATGCATTGCCACAAAGTATATTGTACAGTGTGATTTAAAATGTGTTTTGATTAAGTACACAGAAATGATCCTATTCATCATACAAGGAATGAGGAGTACATTGTAAGTACCTATTGTTAAGATGTAGATATATTTAATGATCATCTGTTAGCTAAACCTTTTAATCCTATGCCTTGATTGTGCACCTTTATTTAAATTCTAAGGTATTGTTTCAATTGCAGACATGAAAACAGACAAATGTCTTTCATCTCCCCACAACCATTGGAAAGAAAAATACAGGAAATATGTCTTCACAGAAAATGAAAATGGGAAAAAAAGAGAAAGGCTAAAAATGCATCAAGAGAAATTGATCAGCTGAAAGATGGAGTAAAAGACCTAGAGAAGGCAATAAGGGAGTGTGCTGGGAGTATGCTGTTATGTTTATAGCTACAATGGTACTTTATCCAGGACCCAAAATTTTGTTGCATCTTAAAAAGATTATGGGTAGTTTAGTAAATGTAGAGAGAAGGACAATATAGACATTTTGAGGCTTCTCTACAGGGAGGGATTATAAGGTCTTGCTCTTTTCAGCTCAGAAAAGAAATGGCAGAGCTGGAATCTGCCAGACCCCTGAGAAATGCTGAAGCTGGCAGAGAACATGAAGGAATGATTAGCTGCAATGTGCTCATACAAGCACCAGTGACAATGTGAGGCAGCAGCTCCAAAGGCAACGGAGGGATTCCTGGCTGCTGGCCCTCACACAGACCAAAAGCACTAATGAATTCTGCAAGGGATGAGACAAATTCATTAAGGATAGGTCAACCAGTGACTCTTCAAAGTGATTGCCCATGTGTAACCACTACCTCAGGAAATCCCAAACTATTGCTTCTCGGAAACCGGCCCAGTGTAATGGGAATGAATCACCCTGTGATGTGTGCCCTAGCCTTGTGTTTTCCCTGAACATCTGTTCCTGGGTCATGTAAGAAGTGAGACACTTAGTCACATATGCAGAGACTGAACTCACCGTGGTGAACTAAAAATTCTGAGTCCCATGTTCTATACTTATCAGTTTCTGTAAGTGATGCTGCCACAGAAATCTTTCCCCTTCACACAGAGCCTGTGCCTTTGAAACCTTGAAGATAGACTTGTATGATGAGAACTTCCTTCAGTGAAACTATTGATGGAAAAAATATTAAGAAAAATGAAGCAAGCAGAGATTTGGCCCTAGTGAGACAGGCAGAAGTATGTTTATGCTAAAAATGCAATTATTAATATTTGACCAAATGTGACAAAGGATATCTCAGTGCCCTTGTCAACTTTTTAAAATACAGAGTAACTAACTCCTTCTTTCCTGGAAATCTCCAACATCTAAACCAGCAACCAAGGCTTTCACTTACAAGAGAAGAAAAAAGATTCTTTGGGAGTAGCATCAAAATAATTTTTTAAATGAACCCTAGGCCTTATCTTGCATGTCAGCCATGTTAATGCAGATGTTTCAAATTTAAAAATGAAGAGTGAGTTTTGTCTGAAGGCTATGTCTGTGGAGAGCCAGCTCTTCCCAAAGGAATGGGCCTCGGTTTTGAAGATAAAATTCAGAATCCAGGAGGGTTAAGAATAAGAAGAGATCAATGCTTAGGTTCTGATAATGAGAAAGGAATTTTATGAGCTTGGAATATTTGGGACAGACATTACAAAGAGGACAAAAGAAGAATGCAAAAATATGATCCTCATTGTTAGAAGCCTGTTAGATGTGAGGATTAGCTAAATTAGACATTGTGAGATGGCTAAAGTGGAATCCAAAATCCTGAACTGATGAACAAGGATAAGAATTAATTGTCTCAGAAGAAAGACCCTGGTGTTCAACACCTAGACACAATATGGACTCCCTCACAGCTCCAGCAGAGGTGTCTCTATTGACTTTGCCCTCATGTAAGAATGTGGGAAAGGGGAATATTCCTGAAGTTATTGTGTATAAGCCACCACTAAAGCTCTCTGTTATCAGTGGTATGGGGCACCGTTGAAGGGGACAAACCAAAAACTCTGCACATCTGCATCAGTCCCAAGAGATCCACACAAGCTAGAGCTTTCTCCATGGAGTTAGGAACATAGCCAGCCCAGGACAAGACAGTGTGTTCCTAAGCAAGAGCTGCCCCTCCAGCTATCTAAATGTTCTCTGGGTCACATGGGAAAATGAATACTGTCCTGTGGCTGCTGGGATCAATAATGTGGTTGCCTATTCGAAGAGAAGATAATGAACTTCACATAAATTAGGAAGAATATACACATAGAATAACATATAATACATTTGCCTTGGAAGAAAGGCCTGGGAAAGTCATTAGAACTTCCCAAATATGACCCAACCGTTTTGATACAGACATTTCTGGGAGAGCTGCCATGATTTTTGGTGGCAAAATACCTGTCCACAGTGTTGTAAGTGCAAGATCTGGAAGCAGGCATGGTTAGTGGAGAATCTTTCTTTTTAGGTTCAGAGTCTGAAGATCTGAAAGTTGAGATTTACCCAAATTATAGCCCTGAAGACAAGTTTAACGGTCCTCTGTCTTCACCGCAACCATAAAGCTACAAAGAAATATCTTTGCGGCAGTCCTGGGCAGTCTGCAGGGCAATTGTTCCTGATTTTTCCAGGACTCCTCCCACTTACTATTACTTAGCAGCTGAGATGACAGACAAGACTTCCATCTTCAGAGCCTCTTCCAGAGAGCTCCTTCAGCTAAGTGTCCTGTGGTTTTCCCTCCTACTAAGTTATCTCCTTTTTCCTCCCTGCTTCCCCCTTTTCATATTTTTTTTCATTTCATGAGAATAAAACGCGTGAAGGAAAAATTAATTTTCATTGCAATGTGGATAACTGTTGAAAGAGACTCTTAGTTGTGGTCTGGAATGCAGACACTGCTGGCTACCTTCTCAGACCATGGCTAATCACACCTCTGACAGACTGGAGCTCACTGGCTGATCCAAGGACCCTGTGAGCCTGGAATGCACTGGGCTGCTGAACTCCTTGGAGTGCTGCATGAGGGATGACTGCTGACAGTGGATCAGGGGAAAACTTCTTTTGAGATATTTCATCCTGCTAGTCACTCTGGTGGGGTTTGTTCTGCCATCTTTGAAATGCTTTGCTTTACTCGTTCTCATTAACATGTAAGTGCCAATCCTTTGGTTTGCTTTTTTTTGTATAGCCTCTGGTATTTCCACAAACAGACTGCAGAACCTTATCCATATTAAACTTGCAGTTCTGGAAGCATGTCCCTATATTGCCCATGGCCCTGTTGCCCTCCTGGTTGGTTACAAGCTGAGAGCACAGCGGGGAAGGACAATTGTGGAACATGTCCTTGGAAAACATTCTTCAAAAGCTCCATTGTCAGCACTCCTCTACCACTCTCCTCCTTTTTGACAGCTTCCTGAAAGCACCCAGATGGGGGCTGCTCAGCCTGTTGGCAAGTTCTTCATTGTTCTTCTTGCAAATGTTTATGCTTGCATGTGGCAAGGTACTTGTGTGAATGCAAATGCTGGGATTAGCAAAGAGAAATACCCTCTCATCTTCCTGTTTTGTCACTTCACCATAGATTCAGAACAGCTCTGACCAGAAGTGGTGACAATCTTGTATACAAAATAATGAGGTGATTGATCAGAAAAAAAAGTTTTAAAAAAAAAAAGGACCACTTAGAAGGCTGAACTGATGTGAACACAAAAATATTCTGTAAATAATTGCATAGAGGAAAACTCAACTCTGAAATAAACTGAACTCAAACTCTTTGGCTAGCTAATCTGTGAGTCTGAAGAATTGCATTTGTCTTCACTAAGTCAAACTGCTTTTTCTGCTCCAGGTGTGTTGGCATTTTTATTTGAAGTGGATAGCGAAACTGATGTGGAAAACCAAGAAAACAATATCAACAGTAACACAAAGCAATTTAAACTAGCCATCGTATAATCTTAATCATCTTGATTTCTGATATGAGGTACATCCTCCTCCCACATGCATACGTACGAGCAAGGAAGGGTAAATCACTCACTTGAAGGTTGGTCACCTATGTGTATGGATCTCGATAGCCTCAGGCTGTGTCTGGTCATCAGCTGCTGGCTCTTAAATGCTTAAAGACCAAAACAAAGACCACTAAAATTTACCAAGACTCCCCCAGTGAGACCTCTCTGTGCATCAGCATTGTGCGCCACCACATTTTACAGTCCAAGGCTGGAAAGCAGGTAAGCAACATCTGCCCCTTCTGCATAGGCTATACAGCCTCTTCCTCCCAGAAAGCTGCATTTGGGGTACCCCATCACACAAGTACGTGGGAGTCGTTCCAGGGATAGGCTGTGACCTGGTCATTACCAAATTAGACACTGACAACCTCAAAGACATGGACAATGAAGACTATCACCCTTCTGCCTTTCCTATAAATCCCAGTGACTCTCCACAGTTCTTTTGGGGAAGGCCTGATAGACTGAAAAAATCCTTTACATGACTCTGGAGCACCCCAATACCTGCTGTAGAAATACACACCTCCTATGACCAAAGCCTTTTCTCCTCAGTGGAGTGTTGGCCCACTACCAGATGAACTCAAGAGCTGTGGCATTATTTATTCTTCCATCCCATGTGATTTCTCCCTGAGAGAGCAAAATGAATCATGCCAGGTTTGAGGATTCCCCAGCGAAATGACTGTGTTTGGTACACATGACTTTAAACTCGTCCTTCCACCCTTTGGTGATTAATGGCCTGTGAGCCTCCATTGATTTATGGCATCCAGAAGACATTCTTTTCTGGAATGTAAGAACTGGACAGCATGTTTTCCTCATCAGTTACTGATTGTGATTGTAAGCGCCTCATATACCTTATCTGGGATGTTGGCTGTCAAAGAGGGAAATGGGGAGATGGGGGGAGGATCAAGGAGAAAGCCTGCTCCATCACTGACTTGCTCCTCACTCAGGCCAGACACTTAGAACTTCTCTCAGCCTCGTAAGTCAAGTTTTTCCCCTTCCTGGTCTAGCCTGAGCCTTTCCTTGTCCTCAGGCTCCCTGAGACCCTTGAGGGGAGGTGTGGAAAATGAAAACCTTTCAGTGACAGTTTTTAACTTGACATTGATCCTACACACCAACCTGGTCCACTGAGCTGGCCATGCCAGATAGCTCCAACAGCTGGGTTCACACCTTGCCATGCAGAGCACGTTTAGTTGAATTACTACACTTAAACAAATTTTATTTCCATGCACTTGCATATACACTTTCTTCCCTCCTTTCCTCTCTCCCCATTGGCAACTTAAGGAGCCATTTTTCTTCCTGACGCCACCTTGGCACTCTCTCACCAGCATGTGAAAACAGCTGAAGTTGTACATCTGGAGACCTCATCTTCAGTGCCAAATGATTTCAGAGACATCCTGAATATTCATCTCATTTCTCTTTTTATTGAGCACCTTGGCAATGCCTCCGAAGTTAAGACTGTTGTAAATTAAGGAATGCCACTTGGTGAATACCAATTTATCCGTATTTCAGGACTTCCTCACTCCCACCTCCCCTCCACACAATATTGAAAGTTCCTGTAGTCTTTGTGAATACAGGCATTTCTGTTTCTGTGCTGCTGAGGCAGAATTGTTGTGTGCATCCCTGAAGACTGTGAAATGTCCTGCACTGCGGCTGCACATTTAAACTCTGATTGCACTTACTGACCCTCTCCGGGACTCCCTTCCTGGAGAAGCCAGCAATGATCTTTCAGAAGTAATGTTAAACACATGCTGAGGAAGCTTGGGCTCCTAGACAGGCCCTTTTAATTATTAGTTGTAAATTAGCAAAAATTTTTTTTTCATTCCATATCACTGTCTGCTTTGCTGTATGTGGATCCTCCAGGTTACACAGTCCCCATGCCGGAAGTACATATTGGCAGACTTATTAGCTAAAAAGCACAAATAATATTTGGTGCCTTTTTTAATTGTGTGGATTTTCCACACACAAAAACTTCACTCCTTCAATAGTAATGACAGTGCAGAAATTAAAGCAGAGGGTTAATTATGGCTGATAGCACTGAGTGCTTTTGAACTTGTGTCAAGTTCATGGCAAAATCCTTGCTGCAGAGAACACCCTCTCATTGGAAAGCAGGAGAGGAGTAGCTTTGTCCAAGGTTTACATATGGGACACAAAAAGCTGAGGAGTCTGTCCTCCAAGATGCTGAGCACTCTCTCCCTGGGCCTTCCCAAATTAAGTGTACTCAATGTCTCAGTGAAACTAAGTGAAGACACACTGACCTGAAGTGATACAGAAATCCTGTGGCAAATGAAAGGGTCAACAAGTCTGGACTTCTAAGGTCTCATTGTAGTCTTATCTCCCTCTTGTATGTGGATATCAATAGATAACAATGGATAAGGGCCCTGAGTAAGCCTAGGTCTAGAGGAGATATCCCTGCCCAGGGGTGGGGGTTGGACGTAGACAATCTTTAAAGTCCCTTCCAACTCCAACCATTCTATGATCCTGTTATATATTTCTATGATCTTTATTCATTCCTGGGCCTTGCTAAGATTTCATAAATGCAAAGGAGGTTGCTGACATTCATAATTTACTGGGGAGCTTGCCATTTTTCCCCAAGGCTCCAGTTTCTAGAACCACATTTATACAACAAACATCAGCTGTCCAGGAATGTAAATGGTTTCTAATCCTTGTTCTTGAAACAGAAAAGCTTGGAAAGACAACCAGGAATGCTGGAAACCCAGAGAGAAAATGAACACACCTATAATATATTTCCATTTATAAAAATCTCACTGTTTCTAAGTCAAGATTATGTACTTTTTAATTTATGGTGTGGAAAAAAGCTGGTTCTGCCTTTGCAATGTTCATGTCGTAAGTAGTTCTGGAGGGTGTGGAGGCTCAGGAGAAGGTGATCTGAGGTGGGTGATGGATCCTGTGGGAGGCCAGCATGTTTCCTGACCTGCAGGGGGCTTGCTTAGAGGTGCCAGGCCATGAAGGGGGCAGGCAGAGCCCCAGGGCCACCACAGGAAGATGTGGATAGAAGGGGTGAATGTGGGACGCGGCCAATGGACAAGGTAGGAGGCTCCTTTCATGCCTTGAAACCAGTACAATCCTCCCCAAACTTGTTCTCAAGGACCCTGAAACTCTGTGTGGAGGTGCCACACAAGCATGCGCATTTCTCCTCTTTTGCTGTGTTTGGAAGGAGCCTGGCTTGCAGTGCAGAGGGCTGATGGTGACTGAGGGAGGTGTGCAGGCAGGCTGGACAGGTGCTGTAGCATTGGCACCAGCTGATGGTGATAGGAGCATGGCCCACAACCAATCACTTTTGGGGAATCTTCACACTTTACAGAGAGAAGGAGATGGCAACAGCAAATGCAGGAATTCAGGAATGTTATTTCAAGGACATCAGCATGGTTGCAGACACCAAGAAGAAGTGAGGAGAGCAGCATCTCACAGGGCTGGAGAAGACTTTGTTTAATACAGTCAGTACATCTAGAGATACATCACAGTCCAAAGTACCAAGGCAGGTGTGAAATTATCACCTAGATGTCTCTGACAAGCAGGGCAGGAAGGAGGCAAATCCAGATCCTTGCACTCTTGGTTTTTACTGCTTCCATGGGCAAGTAGAGCTGTGATCTCCTCAGATACCTGCTGGAAATTGGCTGTTGGTCTGACCAGACCCTCGGACATCTGTGGACATGGGAGACCACAAACCAGCTGCTCTCAGGAGTAGCTTGATGCACAGGGTGGTCCAGGAACTCAACCTGTGAGATCTAGGATGTGGTAAGCAAAATGAAGCCTCTGGGACTCTGGAGCCCATCCACAAGGCATGGAGAATTTTTTAACTTCAGTTGTCTCCCAGCTGTCTGGGGCATCATCAGAAATCTCCTTCTTGAATTGTATTAAGAGCTGTCCATTAACAGCTTAGCCAGGTCTCATGATCTAGACCAAAAAGAAAGAGAATTAATTTTTTTTAAAAATGTTATTTTAGATATACGTATATGAAAACAATGCATGCACACACACACACAGTGTAGCCAGCCACAGGACTAGTGGAAAGGTACCAAAAAAAAAAGATATCGGAGGACTGTTGTAATTTTTCCATTTACTTTTTACATAAAATAGGAAAAAATTTACCAGCTATATTCTGATATGTATCACAGTCCCAGTAATTAGATCTTTCTTCTCTTTAGTGTGTTTTGGGGTAATTTTGGGTGGGGTTTTTTTGTTTAGGTTTGGGGTTTTTGGGGGGGGTGTTGTTTGTTTATTTGGTTGGGTTTTTTGGGGAGTTGTGGTTTTGTTTGTTTGGTCTGTTTTTGTTCTTTGGGTTTTTGTTTTTTTTTTTTTTTTTAAGTATGCATAAGGAAAGAAATACTGATTAACAGGCATCAACTTTGAGGGTCTAGGACTGTGTTTGGCTAGGAAGAGTGCTTTGCCTTCAGGTACAATATTTCTGCTTTTATTGCAAAAGGGGCTCTGAAATGCCTCCTCAAACCACAGAAGAGGTGAAAATTACAGTGTAGGAGGGTAGATGGACTGCTCACTTGTGCAGAATGTGCCTGTAATCAAGTGCAGGAGAGTAGGTGAAGGCCGGGGGGTGATGAAAAGCGCGGATTAATATAGATACAGCTAAAACTTTGTGTGAGCCTGTCATGCTTGCAGCAATTAATCTCCACAGTGATGAGAGGCTGCAAATAAGGTTCTTCAATGAGAGATGGGATTTGATAAGATAAACAGGAGAGAAGATTGATGACAACAAGTTTTAACTGGTATCTCCCTGGGTGCCTCTAGAGGAAGGGAAAATATTTTTCATAAACAAGTAAAGAATAGAAAAAATTAATGAGATCAGTCTTAACAAAGCAGCAGCAGAAAAGCCCTTTGCATGGGCACAAGTGAACAAAAAATTTGGCTTGAGGTTGATGCATGATGTGGATGACTTAGAAGGGGAAGCGGTTAATATAATCTGAACTGAAAAAGTTGGATGGTTCAGATTTCATGCATGTTTTATGCTTCCTCTCCTCAACATTGCCTTCTTTATAGCTGAATTTCAAGTTGAATAATATATAATTCAGTGCTGTAACGTTTGATTAACCTTTGCATTGCTGTTATTTTTCATCTCTGCACCACAAAAAAGCTGTCCAGGCACTAAATAACTTTGGCATAGGATGTGAAGCTGGCAGTTTTACGTCTTGCCTAAGGGGAATGAATACAAAAAATTTCTAGAGCTTAATGAAATCTTTTTGCTAAAGAAAGGGCTAGTTAAAGATGCAAGCAAGAATTGGCCAACTCCAATGGCACCTCATAAATTTTTTCCAGAATTTTGGCTTTCGTTTAATGTCAAAACTTGATTCCGGTTTGAGAGTGAACATGGAAAGATAAATGGACA
>JAJEOU010000092.1:0-19580 GCA_021534815.1 Acrocephalus arundinaceus
TTGTTCTTGAAGCCCTTCCCGCAGCTGGGGCAGCAGAAAGGCTTCTCTGTGTGAATCCGCTGGTGCTTGAGGAGATTTGAGCTACTCTGAAACCTCTTGGCACACTGGGGACACTTGTAGGGCCTCTCTCCAGTGTGGATGCGTTGGTGGGTGACAAGGTTGGAGCTGCAGCTGAAGCCTTTCCCACATTCCCCACACTCATAAGGCCATTCCCCAGTGTGAATCATCTGGTGCTGGATCAGGGTGTTGCTCCGGCTGAAGCTCTTCCCACACTCCAAGCACTTGTAGGGCTTCTCCCCATCAGGATGCTGCTCATGGACCACCAACTCAGAGCCCTGGCTGAAGCCCTGTCCACCTTCCTGGCACAGGGTGGGTCTTTCCTCTTCAGAGCACCCCGGGATGGGTTTGGAGCTCCTCCTCATGCAGGATCTCTGGGGCTTTTCCTCCTCATTGCATTCCTGTTTAGTGGAGCCGCTCAAAACAGCCTCTTCCAAAGGTTCTGCCGCAGAGATTTTTCCTCCATGGTGTCCATCCTCAGTTCCTTGTCTGGGGGGGAAGGACAAGGAGAGGATGGAATTTCCTCTGTGCCTGAGGGAAGGCCAAGGAGATCCCCCCAAGGAATCCCTGGCAGGACAGCATCAGCAGTGGGGTTGTCCTGCAGCCGGGGCCATGCTGGGCTGGGAGATGGAGCAGGAGAGAGGGGAAAGGGGCAGTGACTTCCTCCTCACCTGCCTGGCTGTCCAGGGAAATCTTCCTCTTCCTTGCAGTCTCCTTCTCCATCCAGCCAAGGTTTGGGAATGGGAAATCCTGGTTTGGGGCAAAAAAAGAGATGAGCGTTTTGAGTTTGAAGGTCCGCCTGCCCAAGTCCATCTCTTAATGTCACTGGGGATCACGGGTCCATAAAAACCTCCCACACACCACGATTTAGCCCTGAAAATGCCTCCCAGGACTTCCCCGTTTCTGGTCTCTCCCTTTTGGTGTTCAGGGATTCCCCCCTGCCCCAGCTGCCACGGGTCTCTCATCTATGGTTCCCTGCCATTCCCAGGCTGCTGGCAGACACAGGAATCTGAAAAGTTCCTCCCTTTTTCCACCTCCTCACTTTGTGATGCTGGGTGATTTTGCAGTTCAGGGGTCCCTTCTCCCCTCATTCTCTGCTTTGGGGTTCAGGGGGTCCAAAGAGTCCCCCCCTGCCCCTCTTCAGGCTATTGAGGGTCCCACAAATGGTGGCACTCCCTCAGGTCTGAATTCCCCACTCTGGAATGGGGACACAGAGCTCTGCTCCTCCAGGCTGCCTCTGCCAGCAGCTGCCACTGGGAACCCCAGTGTCCCTTTAAGGGGCATTTTCTATTTAACTTTGGAGTTCTTCTTTCTCCAAATATCCTCCCCAAAAACCCATCTCAGGGAACTTATGGATATCTGGGCCGAGCTCCCTGTCTTGAGTTGGAAAGCCAGGTGTCTGCTAAGGAAGGCAAGAGCCTCCCTTGAAATGGGAAATATAAACCCCTTCTCTCTGAATTATAATTTTGAAATTAACAGGTTCTCAAACAAAGATATGGAAATAGGAATAACAGTTCTTTAGTCGGAAAATTTAAAATGCACTAGTAAAAAACCTGAAAAAACACTCACAGTGTCAGAATACAACCTGACACCTGGTCAGGAAGGGTGTTGGTAGCATCCAGTCAAATCGTGGCTGCAGTCCTCCTGGAGTCACAGATGTGGTTTTGTTGAAGCAATGATCCTGTAGAAGGGTGCAGTTTTCCTCTGAAGGTCCAGGGGTGGTGTAGATGGGTCTGGTTTCCTCTGGGAATCCAGTGGAAACAGGCTGCTTCTGGTGTGTTAAATCTCAGATTCTATCCAGGTAGGAAGGCTTGGCCCCTGAACTCCTCTCACTGCTGGATCTGCTGCAGGCAGGGGGCACCAGCACTCGGCCCCACCCCCATCACAGGGGGCAGAAATGGGGGAGGGGCACGGACAGGTCAGGGGGACCCCCAAAGTCCTGGGGGGGGACACGGAGGGACTCCCAGGAATCTCCGTGGGGGGATGAGGAAGGAGGGGCTGGTGCTGGGAAGGGCAGGAATAGGGGTCCAGGGGGTAAATAGGGCAAGGAAAAGGGGGCTCTTGGGGCAGGGAGAGGTGGGATGGCCGGGAAAGGGTGCAGGGGTTGTTGGTGCCGGATAAGGGGTGCAAGGTGGAACCCATGCCCGGGATTGGGGGTTCGGGGCCCTCGGTGCTCCGGAATGGGTGACCAAGGAGTCCCGGGGCCGGGGGTCCCACTCACCTCTCGCCGCCCCCCGGGGCCCCAGGAGCGCCCCCAGCCCCGGCGCTGGAGCCATGGCGCTGCTCTGCTGCGGCCCCGCCCACAGCCCCGGCCCCGCCCCCAGAGCCGCCTCCGGCCCCGCCATTGGCGCCGCTCTTTGCTGCCCGCCAATTGTAGCCCGAGCTATTAGTGACGTCACTAGTAGCTGGGCAGATCCCGGCGGCGCAGGGCGCGGGAAGCCCCGCGATCCGCGGATCCATTTTCTCCTGCGGGAGCGGTCCCGGCCCGGCGGAGCGGGACTGGGCGCTGGGACTGCGATCCCTGATTCCCGATCTCCTGCCCTCGCTCTCTCCTGTGCTCTCCCTTTCCTTCGGGCCATCATCAGTGCCAGAGCGGCTGGAGAGCCCCGTGCCCAGTTGGGGACTGGGGTTTGTAAGGAATTAAGAGCTTGACTCAGCCAATATATCAGGCAACAATCAATTAATTATTCATTAATAAAAATGGTAAAATGTGAGCAAGCAGCGTGCTGGGTACAGTGGGGGTTTCCCCTCCAACTGCACACCAATGGTTAATTTTTCATAAGCATTTGTCAGCAGGATTTTTTATGATTTCCCCCTAGTTTCTATTTGTGAAGTCCAGGTTCTATACCCCATTGTAATTAGTTCCTATTGGTGGTGTGGAATCTCTGTACCTTAGGGCTGTAAATGAGTGAGGTGGTGTCCAGCTTCCTTTTTTCAGAAACAAACATCAGTGATGGTGAGGTCCAGCTTTCCTTCTCAGGACCATAAATCAGTGATGGTGATGTCCAGTTTTCCAGATGGTGGTCTGTCTTCCCTTTCTGGGATTGTCCAGCTTTCCTTCTCAGGATCATCAATTTTTTAGTTTGGGATAAGCTCATTTCCTTCTTCCATTCAGGTGATTTACAATTCCTTCTACATATATATATATATATATATAATATATATTCTAAAGCTATAGTTCAAACCCTTTTATTACAAAGCAGCTTAAAGCTTAATAATAATTTTAATTTTCAAAGGAAATATAAATAATAATACTTCTGCATTCTTCTATCCTACATGTTAAAAGCCTATAAAACTCATACTAATTGAAAAAGCCTAAAACTTACATTGTGAAAACTTTTAGGCTCACATTTTTCACTTATAAGCAAGCAAAATATTAGTCCAAAAGCCTCGTACCATGCTTTTTTCCATTTGTTCATTAAAACTAGTTTTTTATATCTGCCCTATGGCCTTTTTCCACACATTTAACAACCTGAGCTACCAAGGCCATCTTTTTCTACCTGACAGGAAACACAACCGCAGATTTCACACCAGTAACCGTTCCCAATCAAGCCCTAATAATGGGTAGACCTGGTGTCCTTTTCCATCCATTCAGTTCAACGGCTAGACCTGATGTCAAAAAACCCCCATACATTTCAATGGCTACAGCTGATGTCCAAACATTTTGGGGTTAAAACCACCAATTTCAGGGCTGACAATTGCCAGTTTTTGGTGGTAAAATGCCCCAATTTTTTTTTTTCCCCCCACAGGTAAACCTGGAGTGCCCGGAGCTGAGGGCAACACGGGATGGCTCCGCCCTGGCCAGGCCCTGGCACCTGGGGGAGGGGCACCCACACCCCAGCCACACCTGGGTATCCTCAGCCCTGAAGGCAGGAGGGCAGGGCTGGGGTGGGCATGGCTTGGGGGAAGGGGGCATGGCCACCACACACCTGGCACACCTTGATATCAGTTGTGCCATCTCCCTGCCTTGCCCAGTGACCGTCCCGCCCACCTGGAGGTCACCTGGGAGCCTTACTCTGCCCACCACCAGGTAATGCTGCAACCAGCTGAGGCCATGGCCACTCTGACCCCGCCCACTTTTAACCACTCCCTTTCCTTACCTGGCAATGACTTTTTCTCACCTGGCCACGCTCTTTTCTCTCCCAGGTGAGGCCAGGGCTTGGTGGCAGGAGCCAATTGTGGAGTGGGAGCTTTTCTGGTGTGCCACGTTCCTTTTTACAAGCCACACCTCCCTGCTTAAGCCATGCTGACATCGAGCTGCCCATCATCCCTATGTGGGCTTAGCCATGCCCCCTTTTAGCAACCCATGCCCCTGATTAGGCCACATCCACTCAAACCTGCCCTTTATCCCTATGGGATCAAGCCCTTCTCCATTGGGTAAAGCCACGCCTCTTATCCAAATCCACACCCTTTCATTAAGCCACGCCCACCAATGGCTGCAATTTATCCATGATGGGTTAAGCCACACCTATTTACATCCCAACCACGCCCCCTAATTAAGGCATGTCCACCTCCAGCTGCCATTTATCCCACTGGGTTCAAGCCATGCCCACCAACGCCTTAGATTGTAAAGCCCCGCCCCTTTCATATCAAGCCCCGCCCCTTTCTCAGCAGTTGTCCCCGCCCCAGGCTGGAGCTGGGCGTGGCCAAGGCTCAGTTGCTGCAGGACCAGGTGCAGATGTGCTGGGAGCTGCTGGAGTTCGAGCCCCATAGCCTCAGTGAGAGCCCCCAAAACACCCAAAATTACCCCAAACCCCTAAACAACCCCCCAAATAGCCCCAAAACACCCCAAAACCATTCCCCAAAACACCCAAGCCATTCCCTCAACAATACCCCCAAAATCACCCCAAAAATAGCCCAAATCCATCACCAAAATACCCACAAAATACCCCAAACCCTCCCACCAGAATACTCCCAAAACCTCCCCAAAATTACCCCAAACCCACCCAAAACCTTCCCAAAAATACCCCCAAAACACCCCCAAAACCACTCCAAAACATCTCCCAAAACCGTCTCTAAAACACCATAAAATCTCCCCAAAACACTCCCAATAACACCCTTAAAAATACTGCACAACTTCCCCAAAATTACCCCGAAACCACCCCTAAAAACTCTTCCCAAAACACCCAAAATTATCCCAAAAGCACCCCCAAAGTAACCCCCAAAACACCCAAAAAATGCTCCCTAAAAACACCACCCAAAACAACCAAAACCATCCCCAAAAACACCCCCCAAAATATGCCCAAGCACCCCCAATATACGCCCAAACCAGCAAAAAATACTCCAAAAATACTCAAAAAGCAGCACCAAAACCCCACAAAAATGCCTCCAAAGCACCCCCAATTAGCCCAAAAACATCCCCCCAAATTCCCCAAAACGCCCAAAAACTAGCCTCAAAGCAGAACCCCAAAAAACCTGAAAACACCCCAAAATACCCCAAAACTGCCCCAAAAAACCCCCCAAAATACCCCGAATTCACCCAAAAAATTCCCTAAAATTACCCCCCAAAACACCCCAAAATTTCCCAAAACCACCCTAAATACATCCCATAACAACCAAAAGCTCCCCCCAAAACCACCCTGAAAACACCCCAAAAATACCTCCAAAATACCCCCAAACCATCCCAAAATACCCCCCAAAACAGCCCCCCAAATCCTTCCAAAACAGCCTCTCAAATCCCCCACAACACCAAAAAATACCCCAAAGTCCCCCAACCTTCCCCCTCAAATACCCCTAAAACCACCCCAAATACCCCAAAAAACCACCTCCAAAATACACCCAAAACACCCCTCAAATACCCCCCAAAATCCCCAAATCTCACTTATGAAAAAACCCAGAATATCCCCCAAAACACCCCGAAAAGAACTCAAATCACCACAAAAATGCCCTCGAAACACCCAAAATCCACCCAAACATTTATCCAAAAAATACCCCTAGAACACCTCCCAAAATACCCCAAAACTAGTCGAAAACCACCCCAAACTGTCCCCCTAAAATACCCCAGAAACACCAAAAAATACCCCTCAAAATACCCAAAAAACACCCCCAAACCCCCAAACATTCCCAAAAACCCACCCAAACCCAGCAACAATTACCCCCAAACATCCCCCAATACCACCCCAAAAAACCTGAAACACCCCCCAAAATACCCCCCAAAATACTCTAGAACCTCCCCCAACAGCCCCCAAACCTTCCATAATTACTCCAAACCACTCCAAAACATCCCCCCCAAATAGACCAAACACACCCCAAAAATACCCCAGAATACCCCAGAAGCCCGCCAAAACACCCCCAAAACTATCCTAAACCACCCAAAAAATCTCCCCAAATTATCTCCAAACACCTCCCAAAATACTCTAAATCCTCCCACAAATCCCCCAAAATTATCCCCCAAAACATTCCTCAAATACACCCCCCCAAAACCCACGCCCAAAAATACCTTATAAACACCCACCAACCCCCCAAACTTAAGCAAAACCACCACAAATCCACCCCAAATAACACCCCCCAAAACTCCCCAAAATAGCCCAAAACCACCCCCAAAAATACCCCCCGAACACCCCAAAACACCCGCAAAACACCTAAAATCCCCCCAAAATATCCACAAAACACCCCAAAAATACCCCCCAAACCCCCAAAATATCCCCCAAACCCCACAAAAATACCCCCAAAACACCCTCAAAACCACCCCCAAAAATATCCTGAAACCCCCCTGTCCAAACCCCTCTGTCCTAGGGTGATGTTATAATGTTTGTATCCCCAATCATCTGTTGGGTGATGCCAGATATTACACCCTGTACCTTTAATAGTGGGTCTGAGAGCAAAGGGGAGGGGTAAGTGTGGTTTGTTTTTTCCCCAGAAAAACTCTGCTCCTCGGAGTGGCCTTGAGAGGGGGAGTTCAGTTTTTGCCTTTCCTCGGAACTGTTCCAATCTCTCTGGACTGAGGACGTGGGGGAGCACCTGGGGCTTCCACCTGGGACCCACCCCACCAAGACCCACCCGGGCGCAGTAACTCCTTTTTTCTCCCAGCGCCAGAGGAATGGAGAAACAGAACAGAGCAATAATCTTTGAGGGTGGACTGCTCTCTAATATGTCATCTCCCCAGAGTGGCACAAAGTTGCTGTCATCTGGTATTGTTTCAATTATTGTGCTGGGGAGTGTTTTGCCTGTTTAACAGACAGGTTTCTTTCCACTTCTCTCTGAGGAAGCTTTTCCTGAATCAGTTGGGGGAGGGGAGGGAGGGCCCTTTAGGATGTTTTTTCCCAAATTTGCCCAAAACCAGGACACCCCAGCAATGGAAATAGGTTCTGCCCCCACATGTCCCAGTGCTATCAGGGTACACTATGTGCCACTGTCAACCAAAGCTTCATATTTCTGTGGCTCTGATGTGCCAGGCCATCGAATCCACACAGTCCAAAAGACTCGGTTTTCCCGTGCCTCTTCCTGGCTAGAGGCAGGGCCCCTCTAGCACTGGTTATTATTCCCTTCCTGGGCATACATCGTAGAGGTTCCTTCAAGGGGATCTGACATATCATCTTCACTTCTATAATACCTGGTGGCTCGGTCATGGGAGGTTGAGGCTACTTTCATTTTAGTGGGACCCCTCGGTAGTGTTTCTCTCCTTGAGCTCACGCACCCGTGCTGCCAGGCAGAAGTGGTTTCCCATCCCACCTTCCCATGTCTTCCCCATGGTCACAAAGGAAGGACCACAGGTCAGCTCTTGGGGTGTACCCTCTCTCTAGCTGGGGGTTGATGGGCTCTTCTGGGGCCTGTGACTCACACTGTGCTATGTGGGAACTGTTCCTCCTCATCTCCTCCCTCATCTCCCCTCATCTCCTCTTTGAGTTCCTTAACCACAGCAGAGACCTGAGCCTGCATTGGGCCATTGATCACTCTCATTTCTGAGCTGTTGCGACAGAACCCAGCACTGTCTCTGGTTGTCCTCGGCATTAATTATTGCAATGAAGGTGGTGTATTGAGCTGGCCCTAGAGTTGCCAGATTCCACAACATCTGCCCTTTGAAACTGACCTTGTCAGGGTCATTATCATTCTGTAATTATCACTCTTCTTCCAAGAGTACCTCCAATACTGCCACTTCTCTCAGCTGTTGGATTCCCTCCTCAAGGGTCTTCCAGCACTTTTTATGATGGTGCTCCTGCATTCTCTCTGTGGACAAACCTCTCCCTTACACTCATTAAAAGCCGCTCCCATAGGGGAAGGGCCCTTGCTCCCTTACAAATACTGATTCACCCCTGAGTCCTGGTCAAGGGTCCCAAATTCCTTGCCTCACCTATCAGTTGCACACCTGTACCTATAAGGTCCCAGACTCGAAGTAACCAGGCTCTATAAGACTCATGTCCCATTGTAAAATATCTTTTTACAGACTATGGAGACTTTCATACATCAGGGACTCGGTGATGATCTCAGCCTCTTGCTCCCCTGAAGGTTGTGAGGGCCCTCCATTCTTATCCTTATTACCTAGGTGCTCTGATTTCATCTTAGACTTCTTTAGTTTCCATATGGGCGACTGCTGCTGGATGTGATTCAGCCACAACTTGGATGGTTGTAACGTCGGTGGGTTGTACTGCTGCACCATCAGAGTCTCCCTTTTCAGAGCAGGGGGAGGGTTTCCCAGAACTGGGGAAATGTGCTCCTTTAAATTCTGGCCTATCTCCTTCACCAGAACCCCCACCCAATCCGGGTGGTTCATTTCTGAGGTGGGCTGTGAGGCAGGGTCAGGTGATGGGCAGCATCCCTATTCTGTGGGGCAGTGCTCCATGGCAGCATCCCTGTTATGTGGGGCAGTGCCAGGCTCAATGACAGTCCCCTGTCTCTGAGGTAGGTGTCTGTGTGTTGATCCAAGTCGACCTCACCTTATCTCTGAAAGCTAAACAGACTAAAAATATCAGCAAGACTTGGTTAGTATCTAGAGGAAATTTAAACCCTTCACAAGCTGGGGGGCTCGGCACAAAGAAGTGGTTGAAGGGCTGGGAGAAAACTTCCCCCACTGGCATTCCTCACAGAAAGTACCATTCCTAATGTAACCCCAAAAACATACACGTAGTGTGTGATAGCCATGTACCCATGTGCCCACCATTCAGAGGAAGTTAAAAATGCTTGAATTCCTCACCTTAGTAACCCATAAAACAAACTGGGTAAGAGCCACAGTAGCCTCAGTCATACGACCCATCTTTAGATAAGGGCCTGCAAATGGGAGAAATACACCCACAACAACGTGCCACCCAAACCAGGGTAAGCCAGACCACATGGTGTTACCTAATGAGGTTTCTATATCCAGCACACAGAAAAGAAAATATTAGGTGACTCAAGAACCATTATTCCTTTTTTCACCCTTCTTTTCTCAGGGCCCTCGAGCCCCACATTGGGCACCAAAATCTGTCTTGGTTGAAAGACAGGGATCTGCTAGGGAGGGGAAGGGCCTCCCTTGGAATGGAGAATTCAAACCCCCTCCCTCCAAATTATCATAATTTAGAGAATTAAAGGGCTCTGAGGCAGAGATATGGGGATAGGAACAACAGTTCTTTACTTGTATATATAACAAGGCAAAACAACAACAACAACTACACCATTACCAGCAAAATAGAACCAGGAACCTCGAGGGGCTTTGTTTCACAAAGCCCAGGGCAGCCTGATCTCGGTGCCCCTGCAGGACTCTGAGTGAAGCGTAGAATAAGGACTTTACAATTAGAAATTGTAAAGCAGGTATGTTTTATTTCCAGCTGGGACAAATGGGGGATATCTCCTCCAAACCGTGCGTACCTGGTCAAGACAAGGTCCAGATTTAAATACACATTGATCCCACAACCTACACCTCCTCACCCGCCCATTCCTCTCCTTCTCTCACTTTGTATTCTAATGAGCTGTCACGCCTCTTGGTGGTTGTGAGTTGGGGTGTTGGGAGGAAGGCCAAGGTCTTCCTCAGGTTGATCTTTGCTTCTGGGAGGGCGCAGTGAAGGTTTGGCTATTTTTCAGGTCACTTTGCTCTTGCCAAAGTGCAAGGAGCTTGATTTTGCTTGATTAAAGCCACAAAGTTCTGCTTAATTGATTTCTGACAAATACCTGGGTCCCACTTTGCTGAGTTTAAACATTATACATCTTACCTATATGACTTCTACTTAGTAACTACCTAACAACCAAGTTAGTTAATAGCTCATCTTCTATGTGTTCTCAGTTCAAGCTGTTTCTTTACTTCTACAAAATCACCAGAAGCTGCTTCTAAAATCTTGTCTTTTATATTCATAAATGTCCTCCATCTCATGAGAGCACTAAGCTGGAAGGGTGGAAAATCCCTGGCTGGTGGCTGGGATATATCAGAAGCTCCGTGGGTGGTAGCTGGAACGGCAGGGATGTCCCGGCAGGGCAGGGCAGGGCAGGGCAGGGCAGGGCAGGGCAGGGGTGCAGCGCAGCCAAAAGCCTCAGAGCAGTTCCAAAGAGGCAGCAGCAGCAGGACAGGGCTGGCCCAGCTCCAGCAGGGCAGGGGGACGCGAGCTCAGAATTCCTGAGCACATGGGCAGATGGTGGTAGATTTCCCAGGACCGGACTTGGTGGTGACAATGAACTCGTCCCGCAGCAAGCAGCAGCCTGGCCATCCTCTCTCTGATGCCAAGAGCAAGAGACAGCAGAGCTGCCCCCAGCCCCGTCCTTTTTCTGGCCCCCCAAACTCGTGTGATCTCCCCCCTCTGAGAGAAACTTCCAGAGCCCTAAGGAAGTGTAGCCAGATGCTACAAATCCTCTCCTCTGGCCACTTTGTTCTGCTTAAGTACCTATAAATACACAGAAGTGAGTTTCCTAGGAGTTTATGAAAAAAAATTCTAAAAGTAAAAGAGAACCAAATCTAACCCTGAACACCCTGGCACCCAAACCCAGCAGTGGGGTCAGGGCAGTGTCCATGGCCACAGCTCCTTGCAATGGCCCAGTGCAGGATGATCCAACCTCATTCCTTGCCAAGGGCAGGGCTGGGGTGGTCTTGGTGGCACCTTGAGCTTGGCACACACTTGGTGAGTGTGTCTGTTTTAACTGGGGAAACTCAGAAGTTTTAGGTTGCTTAAAAAATAAAAAAGAAAGCCCCTCTTTGGTTGTGTGCAGCCAGTTCTCCAAGCAAAGTAAGACCCTGGTGACTGAGGAAAGACAGGATGGGCTTGGGGAATGTGGAGCAAGGTTGTCCACACTGGGTCAGACCTCAAGGCACAGCTTCTCTGAGCAGGCCAGACCTCCTGAGGAGAAATCCTGGGTCAATATCAATCACTAAATGCTGCAATCACCTCTTGTGTAATAAGAAAAGTAATAAAATGTGCCCTTTGATAAAGGAATACATACTTCCAAATAGTCTTTAAAATATTTCTCTTAATTGCAGCAGGAAAACTTCCTAATGAACTGCACCAGACCAGAGGAAATCAAGGCACAGCCATGGTTTGTCAGCACTTGCTTGATCCCAATGAGCCCCGTGGTGCATTTGGTGCTGAGCCCTGGAACCTCAGGGCCTGAGAGGAGATTGCACAAACCTTGCCAGAAGTCAAAGTCAGAGGAAACAACAAAAGTGTCTTGAAGTATTAATGGGTCCCCTATGGTCAATCCCCAACACAGGCTCCGCATGAGGTCTGTAGAGCAGAGAACTGGAGGCCAGGATTGCACAGAAACCTCTCAGAGACTCAGGGTGGGATGGAAAATCCAAAGGAAAATCCAAAGTATCTTAAAAATCTTGAGTATCTCAAAGCATTAGTGAGCCCCACTGTGTGTCAGTGCAAAGCTCTCAAGGGACTCATTAAAGCAGAGAATTGGAGGCCAGGATTGCACAAAAACTTCTCAGAGACTAAGTGGCAAAAAGAAGTACTTAAATTACCCCTGAGTACCTTGAAGTATTAATAAACCCCACTGAGTGTTTTTACTGACTAAGAATCCCAAGGGACTCATTAAAGCAGATAATTGGAGCCATGATTGCACAAAACTTTCAGACTTAGTGTCAAAAAATGTTCTGTAATAAACTTTGAGTATCCTGAAACATTAATGAGCCCCACTAAGTGTTTTACTGCAAAGAATCCCAGGAACTTCTTAAAGGAGATAATTGGGTGCCATGATTGAACAAACTTTTCCTAGAGTCAGTTTTCAAAGGGAAACACCAAGTACCCTAAAAAAACTGAAGCACTTCAAGCACTAATGAACTTCATGAGTGTTGTTACTTGACAAAGCCTCTCAAGGGACTCATTAAAGCAGAGAATTGGAGGCCAGGATTGCACAAACCTCTCAGACTCCAAGGCAAAAGCCAAACCCAAAGTCCTTGGAAAAACCTGCAGTCCCTGCAGCATGAAGGAGCCCCCCAGGGCCATTGCTGACCAGGCTCCTTCCCAGGGACTCCTTCCAGCACATCCTGAGGCCACTGGCATGGGAGGGGGATGCTGAGGCCAGCACAAGGGATGACAGTGCCCACTTGCTGGGGCTGTCCAGGAGCCCCAGCCTCAGGAGAAGGGGTCTCCTCAGTGTCCTTGGTGGCACAGAGCTGCTGTGGCCCAGGGCACCAAGCCTTGCTTCTCTTTTCCCCACCTGTCATCACTGCCTGCAGTTCTCTGCTCTGCCTGGGCCTGGGGACACTTTCTGTGTCGTGTCCCTCAGGAACCCATTAAAACTTCCAGAAACTTTGGAGTGGCTTCTGACTTGGAGTTCTGGAGAGGTTTCTTCAGCTCCCTCTCAGGGACTGATGTTCAGGGCCTCAGCACAAAGCCTGAGAGGGTCATTAAAGTCCTTTGCTGTGTCTGTGCTGCTGAGCTGGGCTGAGCTCATCATCAGAGGAAGATCCTGGCAACCAAGAAGAGCTTAAAAACACATTTTCTGGATGAGAAGCTCTTCTCCGCCCAGCAGGGCTGGGGCACTGCCTGCAGCCACCCGGGCACACACAGAGGCACAGAGAGCTTCAATCACTCAGGGCTGAATGCAGAAGGGACTGGGGGAGAATCACTGCCAGCCCTTGCACGGAACCTCTGGCTGCAGGACAATGCAGCTGCAGCTCCTGCAGTGATCTCCTCAAGCTGCAGCATCCCAATGCCTACAGACTCTGTGAGTACATTCTCTGATGATCTCTTGTGTAAAACAGCCAGGGGTGCCCGCTGTGGTGCAGAGCAGTGTCCTGCAGCCAGGCGCTGTGCTGGCCCAGGGACTCTGCTGCCTGCCAGGGACAGCTCTCAGCCGCCCTGGGAGCTGCTCCTAACTGGGGGACAAGATCTGGGTGGAAGGCGACAGCTGTTAAGGCGTGGAAGTCTTCTCCTTTTGTGGTGAGGATGCTGCAGTGCTTAGGACTTCTCCTAGCATAGCATTTAACTGCAGAAAATTTCCAAGTAGATTATACAGGAGGGAACAGCAAAGCAGAGTTTTCATACAAGGAAAAAATTCTGTTTTTCTTAAAGACTGCTCTGTGTGCCTGGATGGGAAATTGCACATAGATATTAATCTCTCAACTCAGGTTGAGAAAAATAAAACAATTTTCTCTCAGTTCTAATAAACCAGGCAGTGACAGAAATCAGCACAGGGTCCCTTGGAGGCAGCACCAGTGTCTCTTTTCCAGCCTCCTCAGGGTTCTCTGACGTTGCCATCAGAGCCTGCAGAGCCAGAGCTGCCCCTGGGCAGTGCCTGAGCTGGAGGCTCTGCAGGCAGAGCTGAGCCCCTAAGGCTGGGATGGGCTGTGGCAGCACTGGCAGGCCCAGCCTGGGCACAGGGAAGCAGCTGCAGCAGGGAAAGCTCAGCAGCAGCCCTGGCAGGCAATGGGGGAAAGTGCCACCAAGCTGTGCTGGGATATTGAAAGTCCTCTCCAACTAAACTTTCCATGACTACTTTTTTTACAGATTGTCCTGCCAAGATACTGCAAATGTCCAACAGCAGCTCCATCAGCCACTTTCTCCTCCTGGCATTGGCAGACACGCAGCAGCTGCAGCTCCTGCACTTCTGCCTCTTCCTGGGCATCTCCCTGGCTGCCCTCCTGGGCAACGGCCTCATCATCAGCGCCGTAGCCTGCGGCCACCTCCTGCACAGCCCATGTTTCTTCTTCCTGCTCAACCTCCTCAGCGACCTGGGCTCCATCTGCACCACTGTCCCCAAAGCCATGCACAATTCCCTCTGGACACCGGAACATCTCCTACACAGGATGTGCTGCACAGCTTTTTCTTCTGTTCTTCATCTCAGCAGTATTTCCTCCTGACCATCATGTGCTACGACCGCTACGTGTCCATCTGCAAACCCCTGCACTATGGGACCTCCTGGGCAGCAGAGCTTGTGCCCACATGGCAGCAGCTGCCTGGGCCAGTGCCCTTCTCTATTCACTGCTGCACACAGCCAATAATTTTCCCTGCCCCTGTGCCATGGCAATGCCCTGGGCCAGTTCTTCTGTGAAATCCCACAGATCCTCAAGCTCTCCTGCTCACTCTAACCTAAAGGAAGAGGGGCTTCTTGCTATAAGTGCCTTTTAGGACTTGGTTTTTTGTGTTCATATTTTTTCTCCTATGTGCAGATCTTCAGGGCTGTGCTGAGGATCCCCTCTGAGCAGGACGGCACAAAGCCTTTTCCACCTGCCTCCCTCACCTGGCTGTGGTCTCTCTGTTCCTCAGCACAGCAGTGTTTACCTACCTGAAGCCCCCCTCCATCTCGTCCCCATCCCTGGATCTGGCCCTGTCAGTTCTGTACTCGGTGGTGCCTCCAGCCCTGAACCCCTATCTACAGCCTGAGAACCAGGAGCTCAAGGCTGCAGTGTGGAGACTGATGACTGGATGTGCTCAGGACCATTAAACTTCTGGCCAATTTCTGCAAATCATTTGCAATAAAAATCTTCTTTCATACATCTAGTTTTTTATTTTGGATTTTCTTTTACTTTGTTTTATTCCTTTAATACTGCCCACAAAGTAATGTCATTGTTTGTGCCATTCTTCATTTTGTTTCTTTCTACCTTTCCTGTGTCACAGATTGTGTCAATCAGGGCTGCACTCTTGGTGGCTTTAGAGGAAGTCAAGGATCTCCCAGCCAAGTTTTCTGCAGAGATCCCCTTTGGTTCCCTTCTCTGCAGCTGCAGCAGCAATGTCTGTGTGCAGAGCTGGGGCAGATCAGTGCTGGCACAGCAGCTGTGCCCAGCAGCAGCAGCAGCAGCCCTTGGTGTTGCCATGCTGCTGCCGTGGCCCTGCCCCGCTGCCCTGCTGCCCTGGCGTTGCTGTAGGGCCTGAGTGCTCTCGGGGCCGGCACAGTGTGGGGGTGGCAGTGCCGGGGCTGCACAGCAGGGACAGGCCATGGGCACTGCTGGGGCAGCGCTGACGCCTCAGGCCAGGGCCTGGGGCTGCAGGCTCCTTGCCCAGGCTCTCTCCAGAACACTTTGCCCAGGCCAATGCTGAGCACAGAAAAGCCCCGGGAGCAGCCCCCAGCTGAGGGCATTGAGACCACAAGGGGGAAACTGGGATCATTTTGGGATTATACTGACCACACTTTGGGTAACTTACAGAAACTGGGATCATGCTGAGGCAACTGGAAAAAACTGGGAAAGACTGGGATCATTCTGAGTAACCAGACCTTACTAGTGTACCAGGAATACACTGGAAGTGCCAGAAACTATACTGGGACAATTGAACCACACTGGGAGGAACTGGAACAACTGGAACTATTCTGGCAGCAGCTGGATAACACTGAGTGTGACTGGACTCCTGCTGGATTGACTGGGAGTGGCTGTGAACAACTGGAATCACACTTAAAGCAATTGAGAGAACTGGAATGACTTGGAGCATGCTGGAGTGACTGGGATATACTGGGGTAGACTGGGAGCTATGAGCATCATACTGGAGGCTACTGGGGTCATGCTGGAATTGAAAGGGAGAAACTGGGATCACATTGGAGCCACTGGCATCATACTGGGAGTGACTGGCATCGTTCTGGATTATAGTGGGTGTTAATGGACCCTGAGGGGGGGTTACTGGCAGCTACCAAACCCATGCTGAGAGCCTACTGGGGATGCCCTGGGAGGAACTGGAATGACAGGATGCATGCTGGTGACAACTGGGATGTACTGGCAGTGACTGGGATAAAGCTGGGGGCAACTGAACCATGCTGGGGTAACTGGGAGTGCCTGGTAATGACTTACGAGAATGTTTCGGGAAACTGGGATATACTGGGAGTGCCTGAGACCATGCAGGTGGTGACTTGGGCCACAGTGGGAGCCACTGGAATGTGCTGGGAGAAACTGGAACCTGCTGGGGGCAACTGGGCACAAGTGCGAGTGACTGGGGCCCTGCTGGGAGAGACTGACATCATACTGGACTCATTCTGGGATCATACTGGGAGTTACTGGCTGTGCTAGGGGCAACTTGGAACACACTGGACAAAGGTTGGAGCAACTGGGACCATGCTAGGGGCAAATGGATCATAATGGGAATGACTGGCAGTGACCGGGCACATACTGGACGTGCTGAGGAAACTGGAACCTGTGCTGAGGAAAGGTAAGTTTGGAATCTAGAACAAACAAAGAAGGCAATTTCCCATCTGTCCCTAAATTTCTACAATGCTCTTGGTTGTTTGCCAATTGTTTTCCCCGTATACCTGTTACCTTACCAGCCATGGGTTGGAACTCCCAATGTGATGGCCACTTGTGACACTTGTGGTATGACTGTCATATATGGTCCTGTGTCCATCATTCTCTGGAGTTGGATGAAATCCTCCTCCCTCTTGACCCACACCAAATTATGGGTTTGTTTCTCCCACTATTTCTGTCCAATAGACCCAAAGGTCCAGACCATGCTAGGCAGTTTGGGCAGTGGTATGGCAAAGACTCGGCCCTTTGGTAGGAAGAGGGAGGATGGACACAACTGCCAAGAGAGCTCGTTGCTCCGGATCTGATGGCAAAAGTCCTGGACTAATCTTGATCTCCGAGGGAGTGTGCTTAGAATCCCTGATAACAAGGCACTTACTATCAGTCTGGTATTGGTCACGTGTCCAGGGTCAATGGTGACCACTTGCCAGTGCGGTGTGTTGAAAGGCACACCTGTTGTTAACTCAAGCCTAAATGGCTTCCATATCCTCTTGGTTGTTCCCAATCCTGAGAGTTCCTTAGGGTCCACACCTTCCTGAATTGGGTTGCCCCACAACCCCGACAACCCGGTGACCTGTCCCATTTTTCTCATCATGTGAGAGAAGCTCACACTCCTCCCCTCGTTTTTTGGAACTGGATTGTTCATTTCTCCCTTTCCCCACAGTTCCACCAGTGTGTGTGATGTTTTATTCTTAAAGGGACAAAAGCCCATCACATGTCCCTCCCGCCCACACTGGAAACATTTGACCCTCCAGCCACTGGTGGTCCAGCTGGAATGGTGGCTGGTGCTGCAATCCGGCCCCTGAGCCCAGACCCTTCCGCTGTTCATCTGGGTCCCTTATGGCTCACTTGGTGCAGGTCTCAGTGAGGAGGTCCAGGGTTGGAGGTGGAGCAACCAGAAGCCCGGAGATGATCCTCTTGCAGACATCACTGGCATTGCTTTGTGCCACCAGGCACCAAGGCTTTGTGCTATTTCCAGGATCATCTTCTGTTGCAACTCCTGGTTCTCTCTGGTTTTCCACCACTGCATGAAGTCTATCTGTAAAATCTAGGAAAGGCTCAGAAGGGGATTGTTGAATTGAGATAGAACTCTGCCGAGGATCTTTAGTGGGCATGATCTGAAATGCCCTTTTGGCAGCATCCTTCATGTGATTTAACACAGGAGGGGTTACTGGGTTACACTGGGTTTTACTGGTTTGTACTGGGCTGGGGTGCTTTACTGGTTATACTGGGGTGTACTGGGATAGAGAGCAGCATATGAGTGAGTGCCCCCTGCTGGCAGGGAGGACTTGGTTTCCCACTGTGGGTTATACTGGTTGTACTGGGATGGGATGCTGGGAATTACTGGTTGCACTTGGTTACACTGGTTTGCACTGGTTTATACTCATTTGTACAGGGATGGCATGCTGGGGATATTGGTTTATACTGGGTTATACTGGGATTTACTGGTTTATACTGTTATAGGGCTTGGAACCTACTGGGTGTGACTTCAGGTTGTGCTGGCCTTACTGGTTTATACTGGGAGCTGCCCCCGCAGGGGTTAGGGGATTGGGGTGTCTCCCAGTGCTTACTGCTTTCTACTGGTACCCTCCCGGTATAAAGCTGCTAAAAGTGGGAGCCCCAAGACCATACTGGGAGCCCTTAGACCTGCCTTTCATGGGTAGACCAGATGTCCCAAAATCCCATTTGGCTTTAATGGGTAGACCTGATTTCCCAAAATCCACATTTGTTTGAATGTGTAGACCTAATGTTCCTAAATCCCCATTGACCTCAATAGGGTAGACCTGGTGCCCCTAAATCCCATACTGGGTGCATTAACCCTTAGTGGTTTATACTGGGAGCTTCCAGCTCTGGCCACAGGGGCTCGGAGGCAGCTCCCAGGGCTTACTGATTTGTACTGGTGCCCTCCCAGTCCATGCCTGGGACCACTGGCAGGCAGTGGTAACCAGGCAGGACCCCGAGGCCAAGCTGGCCTTTGCCAGGGCCCTGCTAAGCCTCAACTTTAACCACTGGTGTGGCTCCTGGCTTCCACCAGGAACTGCAGGAGGGGTGAGGCTGGGACCCTGCCACCCCAAAGGGCTGAAGGAAGGTAAAAGATTCCCCTGGAAAAATTCCCAGAATTTTGGTGGGATCCTATCCCAAAAATTCTCCAGTCTGTTCTTGAAGTTGAGTTCTGTTGGGTTGGATGGGTAGACCCGGTGTCCTAAATCCCTCCAATTGACTTCAATGGAGGTAGACCTGATGTCCCAAACTTCCCATTCTCATCAATGACTGGACCTGATTTCCTAAATTCCCCACATTAAGGGGTAGACCCAGTGTCCCACTGAGCCCATGGGTTTAAGCAGGTAGACCTGATGACCCAAATATCCATTGTCCTTAATGAGTAGACCTGATGTTCATAAAATCCCCAATGTTTTTAATGGATAAACCTGGTGTTCCTAAGTCCCATTGGTTTCAGTGCGTAGACCCGGTGTCCCTAAATCCCCATTGTCCCTAAAGCGTATACTGGTTAAAAAAAAAAAGCCCGTTATTGCAATGGTAGAGCTGATGTCCTTAAATTCCCATTAATGCCTGAACCCAATTTTTTAAATTCCCCACTTTGGTGGGTGGACCTGGTGTCCCAAAATTCCCTTTGACTTTATTAATGAAAAACTGGTGTCTCTAAATCTCCATTGCCTTGAATGGGTAGACCTGGTTTCCCCAAATCCCCATTGCCTTTATTAGACATGGTCTCCAAAAAATCCCTATTGATTTTAATGAGTAAACCCCAAATCACTAAATCCCCATTGGTTTTAATGGGTAGACCTGTTTTCCCTAAATCCTAATTGGATCAAGTGGTTAGACCTGTTGACCCTAAAAATCTCCATGGGTTTTAATGGATAGACCTACTTCTCCCTAAAACTCCCCATTAGTTTTAATGGGTAGATCTGTTAACCTCAAATCCCCTTTGATTGTAATG
>JAJEOU010003002.1:0-17500 GCA_021534815.1 Acrocephalus arundinaceus
CAGGATTTATTTATTTATTTGCCATTCCCAGTAGGAGCCCAGTCACTGCCAGTCACTCCCCATTATGATGCAGTTTGCCCCTAGCATGCTCCCAGTTGCTCCCAGTTGCTCCCAGTTGCTCCCACTTTTGTTCAGTGTGTTCCAAGCTGCCCCTAGCACAGCCTCAGTAACTTCCAGTACGATCCCAGAATGAGTCCAGTATGATGCCAGTCTCTCCCAGCAGGGCCCCAGTTACCCCCAGCATGGTCCCAGTTTCCCCCAGCACATTCCCAGTGTCTCCCCGTGTGGTCCCAGTCACCACCTGCATGGTCTCAGACACTCCCAGTATATCCCAGTTGCCCTGAACATTCTCGTGGTCATTGCCAGGCACTCCCAGTTACCTCAGAATGGTTCAGGTGCCCCAGTTTTACCCCAGTCACTGCCAGTACATCCCAGTTGTCACCAGAATGCATCCTGTCGTTCCCAGTTCCTCCCAGTGTATCCCCAGTAGGCTCTCAGCATAAGTTTGGTAGCTCCCAGTAACTCCCAGTCAGGGTGCATTGAAACCCACTGTAATCCCAGAATGATTCCAGTCACTCCCAGTATGATCTCAGTAACTTACACTCTAATCCCAGTCACTCCCAGTATGATGCCTGTGGCCCCCAGTGTGATCCCAGTTGCTCCCTGTCAATTCCATCATGATCCCAGCAGCCTCCCAGTATGATCCTTATGGCCCCAGTCTCTCCCAATAGATACCAGTCACCCACAGCATTCTTCCAGTCCTTCCCAGTTCCCCCAGTTGCTTTCAGTGTGATTCCAGTTGCTCACAGCCATTCCCAGTCAATCCCAGTAGAAGTCCAGTCACTCACAGTGTGACACCAGTCTCAACCAGCATGAAACCAGCTGCTCCCACTGTGATCCCCCTATGATCCCAGTTGCTGCCGGAACAGCTCCAATTGTTCCCAGTTCCTCCCAGTATGATCCCATTTGTCCCTAGAATAGTCCCAGTCCCTCTCAGCATGGTCACATGCACTCCCAGTCTTCCCCAGCATGGTCCCAGCTGTTCCCAATGTGGTTCCAATCTCCCCAGTATGGTAACAGACACTGCCAGTATATCCCAGTATATCCCAGTAAGGTTCTGGTTACCTCAGAATGATCCCAGTCTTTCCCAGCTTCTTCCAGTTGTCTCCAGCATGATCCCAGTTTCTGGCAGTTGCCCGAAGTGTGGTCCCAGTTTCTCCCAGTAAGATTCCAGTTGCCCAACTTGTGGTCTCAGTCCCCTCAGCATGGTCCCTGTCCCTTCCGTTGATCCCAGTTGCTCCCAATGTGTCCACATTTTCCTCAACAGTAGCTCCAGTAACCCCATAGGATCTGTTCACACCATTGAATCCCAGTGGCTCCCAGGATGAACCAGTAGGACCCAGTCACCCCAGTATGGTTCAGTCCCAGTATGCCCCAGTCACTTCAGATACTCCAGTATTATTCCAGTCATGCCCTGAGTGACTGCCTGTCACTCCCAGTTTGAGCCCAGTTGCTCCCAGTCACCTCCAGCATGGTTCCAGTCCAGCCAGCACCTTTCCAGTCACTCCCAGTCTGGTTCAGTAGGATCCCAGTATGACCCCAGCATGGGCACAGCTGCTCCATTTACCCCACTGTGGTTTCAGTCTCTCCCAGTGTATCCCAGTTGCTCCAGCATGTTCCCAGTCACTCCCAGTTGTCCTCAGTTGCTTCCAGCCTGATTCCAGTTGTTCACAGCCACTCCCAGTCACCCTCAGTGCAGTCCCAGTTCTGCCAGTATGATCCAGTATGATCCCAGTCTCCCCAGCATAGGCCAGCCTCTCCCACTGTGATCCCAGTAGGATCCCAGTTGCCCCCAGGCCCTTGCAGAGCCCCAGCCATGCTGTTTGCCCCCAGCCTGCCCACGGCCAGCCTGGGGCTGCTCCCGGGGCTTTTCTGTGCTCAGCATTGGCCTGGGCAAAGTGTTCTGGAGAGAGCCTGGGCAAGGAGCCTGCAGCCCCCAGGCCCTGGCCTGAGGCGTCAGCGCTGCCCCAGCAGTGCCCATGGCCTGTCCCTGCTGCAGCCCGGCACTGCCACCCCCAGCACTGTGCCCGGCCCCGAGAGCACTCAGGCCCTACAGCAACACCAGGGCCAGCAGGGCAGCGGGGCAGGGCCACGGCAGCAGCACTGGCAACACCAGGGCTGCTGCTGCTGCTGCTGGGCACAGCTGCTGTGCCAGCACTGATCTGCCCCCAGCTCTGCACACAGACATTGCTGCTGCAGCTGCAGAGAAGGGAACCAAAGGGGATCTCTGCAGAAACTTGGCTGGGAGAACTTGAGTTTTTTAAGCCACAGAGGCAGCCCCTCATTGACACGTCTGTGGCCACAGGGAAGGTGGAAGAAACAAAATGAGAAATGGCAAAACAACAACATTTCTTTGGGGAAATATTAAAAATAGAAACAAAAAAGCCTCCAAATGAAACCAACAAGAAGTATCAAAGATACTTTTATTACAAGTGATTTGCAGAAATGTGGCCAGCAGTTTAATGTTCTGAAACATCCAGTCATCAGTCTCCCACTGCAGCCTTGAGCTCCTGGTTCCTCAGGCTGTAGATAGGGGGTTCAGGGGCTGAAGGCACCACCGAGTACAGAACTGACAGGCCAGATCCAGGGATGGGGAGAGATGGAGGGGGGCTTCAGGTAGGAAAAATGCAGTGCTGAGAACAGAGAGACACGGCCAGGTGAGGGAGGCAGGTGGAAAAGGCTTTGTGCCGTCCCTGCTCAGAGGGGATCCTAGCACAGCCTGAAGATCTGCACATAGGAGAAAACAATGAACAGAAAACAACCAAAGCAAAAGGAACTAAACAAAATCCCAGTTCCTGAGATGTGAGTGTGAGCAGGAGAGCTTGAGGATGTGTGGGATTTCACAGAAGAACTGGCCCAGGGCATTGCCATGGCACAGGGGCAGGGAAAATGTATTGGCCGTGTGCAGAAGGAATTAGAGAAAGGCACTGGCCCAGGCAGCTGCTGCCATGGGGCACAAGCTCTGCTGCCCAGGAGGGTCCCGTAGTGCAGGGGTTTGCAGATGGACACGTAGCGGTCGTAGCACATCACGGTCAGCAGGGAAAATACTCTGCTGAGATGAAGAAAAGAAAGAAAAAGAGCCTGTGCAGCACATCCTGAGTAGGAGATGGTGGCTGTGTCCCAGAGGGAATTGTGCATGGCTTTGGGGACAGTGGTGCAGATGGAGCCCAGGTCGGTGAGGGGCCAGGTTGAGCAGGAAGAAGAACATGGGGCTGTGCAGGAGGTGGCCGCAGGCTACGGCGCTGATGATGAGGCCGTTGCCCAGGAGGGCAGCCAGGGAGATGCCAGGAAGAGGCAGAAGTGCAGGAGCTGCAGCTGCCGCGTGTCTGCCAATGGCAGCAGGAAGGAAGTGGCTGATGGAGGCTGCTGTTGGACATTTGCTGTGGTCCTGGGGCAATTGGGGTACTTGCTATGGAGAAAAAGACAGGGATTAGGAGTTAGAGAGGCACTTGTAACCAAAATCAAAGCCATTTCCCATACACCCTTCCTGGAACACACAGACCCTACCATTGTCTGTCCAGAGCTTTGGGTTTCCTGATAAGTCCTTTCAACTGAATATCTCCCTGTGTATTCTTGAATTCTAATCCTCTTGCTATTTCCTGCTTCCAAATCAAAAAAGAAAAAAATCCATGAACAGCTGATAGTGATGAAGAACAAGACTTCATTGAAGCTTTCCAGGTTCTCATGGGATTAACACCTCCAGGCCAGTTGACAACCTTTAAAGTTATTAAAATATTAACAGGAACATGCCAAAGTATCAGTTCCCCACCACACCCCTGGGCAACGCCATTGTGTAGCCAAGGGATATTTGCTCATTTTCATGACTGCTCACACCTGGTTAAAAACCAAAATGTTTTCTTGTAGGCCTCTTCCTGATATAAGCTAACAGTTTTCAGGAATGTATTTAGGTCTAATTGTTCTAAAATCTAAGAGAAAGGTAGGAACCTACTAGATTAATTAGATATACATATAGTAGTAATGTAGTTGGATAGAGTTATAAGAATTATAGTTTTATAGATTATAAAGTATAAGCAAAATAATGAAAATGTATAAAAACCAAAAATCTTTTGTCATCACCAAATTTCCCATCTTCCAAACTAAATTGAAACACTCTCAGGAAAGCTCCTGATCTTACAGCAATGCCAGGCTTACCTTCTTTTGGCAAGTGTCCTCCGCAGCTGTGCCCAGGCTGGTGTGGAGCTGGGAGCAGCCCTGCCCCACACAGCCCCTCTCAGCAGCAGCAGCAGCCAGCAGCAGCAGCAGCTGCCCTGCTCAGGTGGCTCCTTCCCCCCACAGCTTCTCCCAGCGCTGGCAGCAGCTCCCCGGGCCGGCTGAGAGCTGTCCCTGGCAGGCAGCAGAGTCCCTGGGCCAGCACAGCGCCCTGGGCTGCAGGACCCTGCTCTGCACCACAGCCCTGGGCACCCCTGGCTGCAGCCCGGCTGCTCACCCTGCAGCAGAGCCTGGCCCAGGGAGCTGCCTTGTGCTGGGCCTGGGCTGGGCAGCAGGGAAACCCAGCCCTGCCCTAGGGCCACATCCCTGCCCTGCAGCAGCTCCACAGTGCTCCTGGAAGGTGCTCCAAGCTTGGGATGTGGCAGCTTCAGGAGATCCCTGCAGGAGCTGCAGCTTCTCTTCCCCAGCCAGAGAGTGACTGTTTGCAAGCCTGGGAGGATTTCTCCTGCAGTGAGCCCTGAGTGAGCTCTGCTCTGTGCTGCCAGCCCAGGCTGAGCTGAAGCCCTGTGTGCCTGTGTGCTGTGCCCGGGGTGGCTGCAGGCAGTGCCCCAGCCCTGCTGGGCTGGCAGAAAAGCTGCTCATCCAGAGAAATGTGTTTTAAGCTCTTCTTGGTTACCAGGATCTCCTCTGTGAGGAGCCCAGCCCAGCTCATCAGCACAGACACAGCACAAGGACTTTAATGACCCTCTCAGGGCTTTGTGCTGAGGCCCTGAACATCAGTCCCTGAGAGGGAGCTGAAGAAACCTCTCCAGAACTCCAAGGCAGAAGCCAACTCCAAAGTTTCTGGAAGTTTTAATGGGTCCCACTGAGGGACACGACACAGAAAGTGTCCCCAGGCCCCAGGCAGAGCAGAGAACTGCAGGCAGTGATGACAGGTGGGGACAAAGAGAAGCCAAGTCTTGGTGCCCTGGGCCACAGCAGCCTCTGTGCCACCAAGGACACTGAGGAGACCCTTGTCCTGAGGCCCTGGGGCCTCCTGGCACAGCCCCAGCAAGGCTGGGCACTGTCAGCCCCTTGTCCTGCCCTCAGCATCCCCCTCCCATGCCAGTGGCCTCCAGGATGTGCTGGAAGGAGTCCCTGGGGAAGGAGCCTTGGTCAGCAATGGCCCTGGGGGGCTCCTTCATGCTGCCAGGGACTGCAGGTTTTTCCAAGGACTTTGGGTTTGGCTTTTGCCTTGGAGTCTCTGAGAGGTTTGTGCAATCCTGGCCTCCAATTCTCTCTTAATGAGTCCCTGAGAGGCTTTTCAGTAACAACACTCAGTGGGGTCATTAATGCTTCAAGGTACTTCAGTTTTTTAAGGTACTTGTGTTTCTTTTCAAACTGATTTTAGGAAAAGTTTGTGCAATCATGGCCCCAATTATCTCTTTAACGAGTCCCTTGGGATTCTTAGCCATTAACAACACTCAGTGGGGTTTTTAATACTTCAAAATACTCAGGATTATTTAAATACTTCTTTTTGCCACTGAGTCTCTGAGAAGTTTTTGTGTAATCCTGGCCTCCAATTTCTGCTTTAATGAGTCCCTTGAGAGCTTTGCACTGACACATAGTGGGGCTCAGTAATGCTTTGAGATACTCAAGATTTTTAAGATACTTTGGATTTTCCTTTGGATTTTCCATCCCATGCTGAGTCTCTGAGAGGTTTTTGTGCAGTCCTGGCCTCCAGTTCTCTCCTCTACAGACCTCATGAGGAGCCTGTGTTGGGGTTTGACCATAGTGGGACCCATTAATACTTCAAGACACTTTGGGTGTTTCCTCTGCTTTGACTCCTGGCAAAGTTTTTGCAATCTCCTCTCAGGCCCTGAGGTTCCAGGGCTCAGCACCAAGTGCAGGGAAGTCCTGACAAACCATGGCTGTGCCTTGATTTCCTTCTGGTCTGGTGCAGTTCAGTAGGAAGTTTTTTTTCCTAGTGTTTTGGAGAAATATTTCATAGAGCTTTTTATAAACCCACATTCCTTTTTTCAAGGGTGTATTTTTCTCTTCAGAGAAGAGATGACTGCAACATTCACTTATTGATATTGACCCAGGGTCTCTCCTCAGGAGGTCTTGCCTGCTCAGAGAAGCTGTGCCTTGAGGTCTGACCCAGTGTGGACAACCTTGCTCTGCATTCCCCAACCCCAACCTCAAAGTGAGTCTCTCCTCACTCACGTGGGATCTGCTTTGCTCAGAGAAGTGGCTTCACTGAGCCAAAAGAGGGGTTTTCTTCTTTTATTTGAGGAATCTAAAACTCCAGAGTTTCAGACAATCTCCTCAAGGGTGAATCATTAAAAACAGATATGATCATGGACAGAGACTCTCTAATTAGTTAAAGTCAGAAAGTGGTATTTTTACTAACACCAGCGGGTGGCACAGGAATCACCTCCAAAAGGCATCACCACCCTGTACAAGGTTCTCTGCCTTCTTTATATTTCCCAAGATCCTACATATAATATATATGCATAACCCCAGCAACTCCCATCCCCACTCTGTATTAAATGAGGCTGTTAGTCCCTCACGTGTGCGCAATTCTTCTCTTGAATTGGGGTTGGTTGTCTCAAAAGATGAAGTCAGAGGAGTCTTCCTCAGGTCTCTGTGACCCTCTGGCACGATCCAAGGTCCCCTGCTTTGTGATGATTGATTGATGATAGAAAGTCCAGGTGCTGGTCATTGTTCTACTGGTTTCAATCTGTTCTTATAACGGTTCACTTACTCCATTTCCTTCTATAAACAAGCTCATAATGGCAAACAATAAAACAATTAGCCTTAGCTTAAGCATCTAATAATCATTAACCTATCATTTGCTAATCTAACTTACACCCTGATCCATATAAATTACTTTCATCTCTTAGCTAAAATCTTAGCTCTTTAAAATCATGATTAAGTGCCCCCCGAATGTTGGGGTGCCCCTGAATGTTGGGGTGTCCCCCCACAGCCCCCTTGCTGCCGAGGGTCATCTGTGTCCACATCGACAGGAGTACACGACGGTGGCCGTCATCTTCTCCCGGCCTGTCAGGGTGAGTGGGGACACCCTGGAACTCCCCAAATCACCTGGGTACCCCCCAAATCACCTTAGTAACCCAAAAAAATCACTGGATACACCCAAAAATCTCCTGAGTACCCTCAAAATCTCCTGGATACATCTAGGTACCCCTCCCAAATCAGCTAGATACCCCCAAAAATCTTCTCAGTCCTTCCCAAAAATCACCTGGGTACTTTCCAAAATCACCTGGGTACCCCCCAAAACCACCTGAGTATCTCCCCAAATCTCCTGGATTCTCCCCAAAAATCACCTGGATACAGAATTTTGAGTACCCCCAAAAATTCTTGGGCCCCTGACCAAAATGGTGGTCGTGACTACCCACTTCTTTGACTGGTAGACGCAGACGCAGTGTCCCATTTTTCATATTGACTTGAATGGGTAGACCTGGTGTCCCTCAATCCCTATTTACTTGCATGGGTAGACCTGGTGTTCATTTTACCCCCATTTATCCCCAGTAACCCTTCCCAGTGCTCCCAGTAATGCCCCGGAGCTCCCAATAACCCCATTGCCTCCATTTAACCACTCCCAGTGCTCCCAGTAACCCCTCCCAGTGCTCCCAGTTTGCTCAGTTTCCCACATTCCTCCCTCCCAGTGCTTCCTAAACCCAAGTGCTTCCAGTTCTGCTCCCAGAGCTTGCCCTTAGCCCTGACAGGTACTCCCATTTTAACCAGTAACCCTTCCTGATCAAGTGCTATTAATGGGTAGACCTGGTGTCTCTAAATCCCATTTTGCTTTACTAGGGTAGATCTGGTTTCTTTTTCTATCCATTGATTTCAAAGGGTAGACCTGGTGCCCTTTCCCTGCCATTCATTTCAGTGGGTAGACCTGATGTCCCAAATATTTTGGGGTTAAAAACACCAATTTCAGGCTTGGAAATTCCCAATTTAGGGTGGGAAACTGCCCCAAATTTTGTTCTTTTTCCCCCACACCTGAACCTGGTGTGCCCGGAGCTGAGGGCAGCGCTGGACGGCACCGCCCTGGCTGTTACTGTTAGGTCGGATGTGACACACACACACATGATCAGGATACAAAATGGAAGAAGTTTTATTCTGTGTGTTCTCCAGCTTATATACTGTTAACAAAGTGTGATCTTAAGTCATTGACTACATTGGTGCAAAGCAAATGTCATCAATATAGTTGGCAAAAGTTTGACAGAAAGTTAGTAAGGCACAAATATACACTTTTACTTATGCACGTAGTCTAACTTACAAAAAATTTCATCTATCTTTTTTCATCAGTTCCCATGCTGTGGTGGTTTTGACCAGCAAATGAGTTTTCAGGAAGTTCAGGAAAGAACCAATTGAAAGTAGTTACATCTCCGTGGACATAAAAGGTTTAAATATCATTCTAACATTTGCGAGCTGCAGCAAGAGAGAGAAAAAGACCTTGGGCAGATTTAACCCTTTCCTGGCAACATGAAGATTTCAGAACTCCAACCCTTTCGCAGAGGAAGTGAAGGAGACCAGAGTGATTTAAAATGTAGAGAGACAGTATGATACAGTCAGCAAAATAACTGATAAAGGTGATCTGGAAGAAAGGATTGAGGAAGTGGACATTTTTGACTGGACTTCTCTAGATGTTAACCATGGAGAAATGGACTATTTCTTGTAATCTATTGATGCTGTTTTGGGGCAATGCTGTTCTAGCTCAAGGTAATAGACTGATGGAATTGAGATTTCATTGAGAATGTTGTAGAGTAAGTTCCCCAGCTCCTGAGATAAAAAGAGGTCTCAGCTGTCTGAGACACAAATTTGGCCCTTTAGCTCTCTTAAAAGGAGGTCTTTTGAGAGAGAGTTTATTTTAAAGACAGAGAAGATAATCTTTGCGAAATACTAAAAAAAGCATCCTTAAACAAATACCCCAAATATGCCGAGAGGCCCATGAGTAGCCAAGAGAAAGGCTGCTCATGGGTGAGATGGCACAATCTGCAAAATTCCAGGGTTTGCAGGTTTGTGACATTGGGAGCCACCAGATTGTTTCTTGTGGTGAATGTCTTCATGGACTCCAGAGAGACTCCTCTCCCAAGGTGGTGAAAGATTATGTTTAAATCATTGAAACTGACTGGGAATCATAGTTTTGTCTCTCTGTGTTGGTTATGGGAAAGTGAACAGTTTGTGGGAGAAAGGGAAGTGTTTTGAAGTTTCAATTTCTTTTTTTCCCCCCTTTATTCTGTAGAGTGTGTAAATACACTCTCTTTGTAATTTTAAAGTTCAGGCCTGTTTTACTTTTTATTTTCTCCTAGTCCAACTATCACAGGACACCAGGTCTACCCAATTAAAGTCAATGGGGATTTAGGGACACCAGGGCTGTCCATTAATAGGGCTTGATTGGGTAGGGTTACTGGTTAAACTGGGAGCACTGGGAAAGGCTAAAGGGAAGCACTGGGGGAGTAACTGGAAGCACTGGTGGGGAACTGGAAGCACTGGGAGGGAGGAAAGGGGGAAACTGGGAAAACTGGGAGAACTGGGAGGGGTTACTGGGAGGACTGGGAAAGCAAACTAGTCCAACTGGGAGCTATTCCTGGGAGCACTGGAGGTGGCTAAGGGGGGCACTGAGGTTATTGGGAGCACTGGGAATGGCTGCGGGGGCACTGGAGTTACTGGGAGCCCTGGGCATTACTGGGAACACTGGGAACGGTTAGTGGGGATAAATGGGGGTAGACAGGACACCAGGTTAACCCATGCAAGTCAATTGGTATTTAGGGACACCAGATCTACCCAGTCAAAGCAATGGATTTCACAACCACCAGTTTGGTGGGGCCTGAAGATTTTTAGGTGTACCCAGGTGTATCCAGATGACTTTTGAGGGGTTCTCAAATAATTTTTTGTGGGTACTGAGGTGATTTGAAGGAGTATCTAGGTGTATTCAGGTGGTTTTGGGGAGTACCAGGGTGATTTGGGGGGGGGGGGACGGAATACAGGTGATTTTTTGGGGTTCCCAGGGATCCCTACTCACCCTGATGGGCTGGGAGAAGATGACTGCCAGAATCGCGTCCTCACAGTCGGTGTCGACACAGATGACCTCTGAGGCAGGGGGGCTGTGGGGGGACACCCCAACATTCAGGGGGCACCCCAAAACTCCAGGAGAGGGCCTCAGGGATGTGAGGGAGCCCCGAGTTAGCTCAGGAGAGGATGCAGTGCAGGTACACCCAGGCACTTTGGTCCATGGGGTCGGTGAAGACGGCGTTCTGAACCAGCTCCAGCTCTGGGGAGGGGCAAAGGGGGCACCCCAAAATCTGTGGGGGCCAGCCATTGGACACCCTGAGATCTGAATTGGGGCACCCAGGTGTGTGGGGGCTCAGGTCAAACAAATGGGGATTTGGAGACATCAGGTCTACCCGTGGAAGGCAGGTCTAAGGGCTCCCAATATGGAGCTTGGGGGCTTGGGGCTCCCACTTTTACCAGGTTTATACTGGGAGGGCACCAGTATAACCAGTAAGCACTGGGAGCCACTCCTGATCCTCGAGCCCTGTGGGGGCAGCTCCCAGTATAAACCAGTAAGGCCAGCACAACCTGAAGTCGCTCCCTGTAGATCCCAGGCCCCATCCCAGTATAAACCAGTACAACCCAATATAACCCAGTACATCCAAGTATAACACAGTATTAACCAATGCTCCCAGCATGCCATTCCTGTAAAAATGAGTATAAACCAGTGCAAACCAGTGTAATCCAGTATAACCAAATCACTCATAACTAGTTTATCCCAGTATAACTCAGTATAAACCAATGCCCCCAACATCCTCTCCCAGTATAAACCAGAATAACACACAGTGGTTCACCAAGTCCTCCCTGCAAGCAGGGGGCACTCACTCAAATGCTGATCCCTCTCCCAGTATATCCCAGTGTAACCCAGTGACCCCCAGCAACCCATCCCAGTACAAACCAGTAAAACCCAGTGTAACCCAGTAACCCCTCCTGTGTTAAATCACATCAAGGATGCTGCCAAAAGGGCATTTCAGATCATGCCCACTAAAGATCCTCGGCAGAGTTCTATCTCAATTAAACAATCTCCTTCTGAGCCTTTCCTAGATTTTATAGATAGACTTCATGCAGTGGTGGAAAACCAGAGAGAGCACCAGAAGTTGCAACAGAAGATGATCCTAGAAGTGGCACAAAGCCACTTGGTGCCTGGAAGTGGCACAAAGCAATGCCAATGATGTCTGCAAGAGGATCATCTCTGGGCTTCTGGTTGCTCCACCTCCAACCCTGGACCTCCTCACTGAGACCTGCACCAAGTGAGCCATAAGGGACCCAGATGAACAGCGGAAAGGGTCTGGGCTCAGAGGCCGGATTGCAGCACCAGCCACCATTCCAGCTGGACCACCAGTGGCTGGGAGGGTCAAATGTTTCCAGTGTGGGCGGGAGGGACATGTGATGTGCTTTTGTCCCTTTAGAATAAAACATCACACACACTGGTGGGAGCAGTGGGGGAGGGGGAGAAAGGGAACATTCCAGTTCCAAAAAACTAGGGGGAGCGTGAGCTTCTCCCACGTGATGAGAAAAATGGACAGGTCACTGGGTTTTGGGGTTGTGGGCAACCAATTCTGGGAAGGTGTGGACCCTAAGAACCCTCAGGGTTGGTGACAACCAAGAGGATATGGAAGCCATTTAGGCTTGAGTTAACAACAGGAATGCCTTTCAACACACCACTGGCAAGTGGTCACCATTGACCCTGGACACGTGACCAACCTACAGCAGACTGATAGTAAGTGCCTTGTTATCAGGGATTCTAAGCACACTCCCTCTGAGATCAAGATTAGTCCAGGGACTTTTGCCATCAGATCCGGAGCAACGAGCTCTCTTGGCACGTTGTGTCCATCCTCCCCTCTTCCTACCAAAGGGCCGAGTCATTGCCCAGGCCATACCACTGCCCAAACTGCCCTAGGATGGTCTGGACCTTTTGGTCTATTGGACAGAAATGGTGGGAGAGAACAAACCCATAATTTGGTGTGGGCTCAAGAGGGAGGGGGATTTCATCCAACTCCAGACAATGATGGACACAGGATCAGATGTGACAGTCATACCACCACACAAGTGGCCATCACATTGGGAGTTGCAACCCATGGCTGGTAAGGTTACAGGTATAGGGGGCACACAGTTGGCAAAACAATCCAAGAGCATTGTGCAAATTGAGGGACCAGATGGGCGTTGCCTTCCTTGTTTTTTCTAGATTCCAAATTTACCTTGTGGGGAAGAGACTCATGTCCAGTGTGAGTTAAACTAGAAATCCCAAAAAACCCAAAAGATTTTTAACTGCCTCCACTGAGGAGCACCTCTTCCAGAAACTAAATTGGCTGACGGATACCCCAGTTTGGAGGATCAGTGGATGCTGAACAAACAGAAATTGAAGGCACACAGAGAACTCATGGAGGAGCAATTGGCTAAAGGTCACATTGCGGAACTAACAATCCCTGGAATTCTCAGATGTTTGTGATCAAAAAGCCAGGGAAGGACAGGTGGAACCTCCTCCAAGATTTGCAAAAAATTAATAAGGTCATCGAAGGCATGGGGAACTTCAGCCAGGTATGCCATCCCCTTCAATGCTCCCCCAAATTTGGAATTTGGCTGTCATTGATATAAAAGATTGTTTTTTCAATATTCCCCTGGATCCAGCCGACACCCCGCAGTTTGCATTCTCTGTGCCTTCCATCAGCAGGGAGGCACCCATGAAGCGTTACCACTGGAGAGTTTTGCTGCAAGGGTTAAAGAACTCACCAAGTATTTGCCAGTGGTACGTGGCCAAAATACTGTCCCCGGTGTGTGCCAAGGCTGGAGAGGCCGTCATCCTTCATTGTATGGGAGACGTGCTTGTGTGTGCCCCCAGTGACAATGGAGTTACACAAATTCTGGATGAGACTATCACTGCTTTGGCAGCTGCAGGATTTGAGTTGCAGCAGGAAAAAGTGCAGAGACTGCCACCTTGGAAATACCTGGGGCTTGAGATTGCCAACCAGACCAGAATACCCCAGAAGTTGGTAATCAGTGAGAGACTTGAGACTTTGAAGGATCTCCAGCAGCTGTGTGGATCTTTGAATTGGGTCAGCCCCTGGCTTGGGCTTACTATGGAGGACCCAGCCCCTCTCTTCAATTTGTTAAAGGAGGGAGAGGAGCTGGATTCTCCAAGGGCTCTGACTCAGGAGGTTGGGCCAGCATTGGAGAGGGTTCAATTGGCAATGTCCAGCCGGCAGGCCCATCGCTGCCAGCCAGAACTTCCATTTAATGTCATCATTTTGGGAAAACTGCCACACTTGCATGGGCTGATTTTTCAGTGAGACAACGACCAGAAGGATCCACTCTTGGTCATAGAGTGGGTGTTCCTAGGTCATCAGCTGTCCAAAAGTATCACTAAACCACAGGAGTTGATGGCTCAGATGATCAGCAAAGCAAGGGTCAGGATGTGACTGCTGGAAGGGTGTGAGTTTGCATGCATTCATATGCCAATCCAATTGTCAGCTGGAAGGTTAACAAAGGAGGCTTTGGAGCAGTTACTCCATGAGAACGAGATGTTGCAGTTTGCTCTGGATAGCTACCCAGGGAAAATTTCAATCCATTGCCCGGGCCACAAATTATTTCATTTGGTATTTAATTTGATTCTAGAAGAGAAACAGAGCCACAAACCTCTCAAAGCTTTGACTGTTTTCACTGACGCATTCAGAGGGTCACACAAGTCAGTGGTGACTTGGAAGGACCCTCAGACTCAGCAGGGGAGGCTGACATTGAGGTAGTTGAAGGTTCACCTCAGGTGCCTGAGTTGGCCGCAGTCAGCAGGGCTTTTGAGAAGTTTTCAGAACCCATTATTTGATTACTGATTCAGCATATGTAGCAGGGGTAGTGTCCAGAGCAGAGAATGCAGTTCTCAAAGAAGTCTCAAATCCGGCCATTTTCAAGCTGCTCTCAGAGCTGACACACCGAGTGTCCCACAGAGAGCATCCTTACTGCGTTATGCATGTGAGATCACACACTGACCTTCCTGGTTTCAGCCAGAGGGTAACCGCAGAGCAGATGCCCCAGCTGCTCCTGTGCAGCTGGGTGGCCAACCTAACATTTTCCAGCAGGCCAAACTCAGCCATCAGCAATTCCATCAGAATGTCCCAGGCCTGATGCGCCAATTCCCGCCTAAGGCGGGACCAAGCCAAGGCAATCATAGACACATGCCCAAGCTGCCAAAAGTTTTCCTTACCCTCACTGGGATCAGGCATCAACCCCAGAGGGCTTGGCAGTTGTGAGGTGTGGCAGACAGATGTCACACACATTCCTGAGTTTGGAAGGTTCAAATATGTTCATGTGTCAGTTGATACCTTCTCTGGTGCTGTTTTGCCTCAGCCCACACAGGGGAGAAGACCAGAGATGCACAGAAACACCTTGGGCAGGCCTTCTCCACGCTGGGGATACCCAAAGAGATCAAACCTGATCATGGTCGAGCTTATGTTTCCAAGGAATTTGATGGTTTCCTGCAAGAGTGAGGGTTGAAACATAACAAGGGGATCCCAGCCTCCCCCACTGGCCAGGCAGTGATAGAAAGAACTCACCAGACATTGAAGAAGACCTTGGGACAGCAGAGAGGAGATATCAGGGTAAACAGTCACCAACAATGACTTTGTAAGGCTCTGTTTACCATGAACTTCCTTAACTGTTCATTTGAAAACCTTAATCCACCTGTAGCTGGGCACTTCAATCAAAAGCATTGGTTGAAGTGTGAGGACAAACCGCTGGTCCTGGTGAAGGACCCTGAGACTTGGAAGGTGCAGGGGCCTTTTGATTTGGTCACTTGGGGGCGAGGATACACCTGCATATCCACCCCCACAGGTTTGAAATGGGATACACAAAAATGGTTCAAACCCTATGTTCCACCCAGGGAAAAGAAGGCCCAGAATGTGGCCCCAATTCCATCTTCTTGATCCAACGACGTGGCAATTGCTTCTTCTAGGCAACAGTGCAAAGGAAGTGGGGAACCCAAACCCCGTGTTATCCCTAACTCAGTGCCTTAAATAGACTGTGTTAAACTGTGCTTACCTGTGTATGTTATTTTCAGATTTCTTTTAAGAGCATCCTCCTGACCCCCAAGATGAGGCCAGAACTCCTGTGTTTGCTATGGCAAAGATATGGGAATTGAAATAACTCTTCATTAGTAGGAAAATTAAACTAAAGATGCAGTAGTAAAAAATAGAAACGCTGACAGAGTCAGAATACAACCTGAAACCTGTTTAGTCAGGGTGTTGGCAGCCGTCCAATCAAATCGTGGCTGCAGTCCTCCTGGAGACACAGATCCAATTTTGTTGAAGCAAAGATCCTGTAGAAGGCTGCAGTTTTCCTCTGAAGGTCCAGTGCTGGTGTAGATGGGTCTGGTGTTCCTCTGGGAATCCAGTGGAAACAGGCTGCTTCTGGTGTGTTAAATCTCAGGTTATATCCAGGTAGGAATGCTTGGCTCCTCCCCCTGGGTGGAGCATCTCACAATGGGATGATGGAATTTGATCAGTCATGCAGTGAGACTCAATGGCCCATTAAGATAAGATATCTCCCTGGAGGGAGTGTGGGTGGTGGAAGAGATAAAGAACACTGCCCCACCTGGTTTGAACAGCTGGCCCATTAACAGAAGATATCCCCCCGGAGTTATGAGAAATGGGTCATGGAACAGTTCTTACTTGGGATCTCCTGTTGGTTTTGTGTTCAAACTGGCACCCTGGGGAGAAGTGGGACCATGCTGGGAACTGCTGTGAGCAGGTTGGAGTGACTGGTCTACACTGTGGGCAACTGGGGATGACTGGGACCGTGCTGGGAGAGACTGGCATCATACTGGGAGTGACTGAGACTAGACTAGGGGCAACTGGGAGAACTGGGAACACACGGGATAAAAATGGAAGCAACTGGAAGAAACTGGGACCATGCAAGGGGCAAACAGCATCATAATGGGGAAGGACTGGCAGTGACTGGGCTCATACTGGGAGTGCGGAGGAAACTGGAACCACATGGGAGGGAAACTGGGCTGATACTGGGAGCAGCCACTTCTGTCACTGGGACCCTCAAACCCTTTTCCTGGCCATCCCACCTTTCCCAGGCCCACCATTTTCTTTAACCTTGGGACTCCTGGACTCCTATTCCTGCCTTTCTCAGCACCCAGCCCATCCCTCCCTGGTGGGGTGGGTGGGATGTGGGTCCCCCTGTGGTGGGGTTGGGCTTACTGGGCCAGGCCCTTTGATCTCTGCCAGGGCCACGTGGGGACCACACAGGACTGGTGGGGGTGGGGGGACATTGGGTTTAGGGAGCCCTGGGAGAGCCACGGCTTCACTGAGCATGACCCATGAGAGAGGAGAGCCCCAGAACCCCAAAGCAAGGACCCCGAGACGGGGAAACCCTTGGGATTGTCGGGTTGGGGTGCTGGGGCTGGAGGGGCAGGAGGCCCAGAAAAGGGTTTCGGGGCTCCCGGTGCTGGTAGTGGCTGCTCCCAGTGTGAGACCAGTCAGTCCAAGTATGACCCCTGTCACTTCCACGCACTCCATGATCCCTGTTGCTCCCGGTATGAACCCAGTCACTCCCAGTCATTCCCTGTTATGATGCAATTTGCCCCCAGCACAGTCCCAGTTTCTCCTACTTGCTCCCACTTTCATCCAGTGTGTTCCAATTCTCCCAGTTTCCCCTCGTATAGTCCCAGTCTCACCCATCAGGGCCCCAGTCACTCACACTTCTCCCCAGTTTCCCCCAGAATGGTTTCAGTTCCCCCCAGCACATTCCCAGTGACTCCCAGTATGGTCATAGTAACCACCTGCATGATCTCAGACACTCCCAGTATATCCCAGTTGCCCTGAACACTCTCGGAGTCATTGCCAGGCACTCCCAGTAACCCCAGCATGGTTCAGTTGCCTCCAGTTTTATCCCAGTCACTGCCAATACATCCCAGTTGTCACCAGCATGCATCCTATCATTCCCAGTTTTCCCAGTTCCTCCCAGTATACCCCCAGGAGGCTCTCAGCATGGGCCTGGTAGCTCCCAGTAAGGCCCAGTCAGGGTCCAATCCCATCACTATAATATCAGTCTGATTCCAGTAACACCCAGTATGATTAAGTGGCCGGCAGTGTGACATCAGTTTCTCCCTGTAAATACCAGTATGACCCCAGTACCCTCCAGTATGATCCTCATAGCTCCCAGTCTCTCCCAGTATATCCCAGTCACTCCCAGCATGCTCCCAGTCATTCCCAGT
>JAJEOU010002815.1:0-31480 GCA_021534815.1 Acrocephalus arundinaceus
CACACACCACACCTCTGGAGTTTGGGATGGGGAGGGAATTTTGGGATTGGGATTTTGGGATTGGAAGGGGATTTGGGACTGGGGAAGGAATTTGGGATTGGGGATTTGGGATTTGGGAGGGAATTTTGGCGATTGGGGATTTGGGATTGGGCGAGGGGATTTGGATTGGGGAGGATTTTGGGATTGGGGAAGGGAATTTGGATTGGGGGAGGGAATTTGGGATTGGGGATTTGGGACTGGGGAAGGGAATTTGGGTTGGGAGGGAATTTGGATTGGGGAGTTTGAATTTGGGATTGGGGAGGGATTTGGGCATTGGGGAGGGAATTTGGGATTGGAATTTGGGCACTGGGGAGGGAATTCTGGGATTGGGCGAGGAATTTGGGATTCGGGGGAGGGATTTGGGATTGGGAGGGGATTTGGGACTGGGGAGGGGATTTGGGATTGGGAAGGGGATTCTGGGATTGGGATTTCAGGAATTTGGGATTGGGATTTGGGACTGGGGAGCAGAATTTGGGATTCGGGTAAGGGAATTTTGGCGATTGGCGAAGGGGATTTGGGATTGGGGAGGGGATTTGGGATTGGCGGAGGGGATTTTTGGGATTGGGGGATTTGGGGCATTGGGGGAGGGGATTTGGGACTAGGGAGGGGATTTGGGATTGGAGATTTTGGGATTGGGGAGGGGATTTGGGATTTGGGATTGCGGAAGGGATTTTGGATTGGGGAGGGGAATTTGGGATTGGGGATTTTGGGATTGGGGAGGGGATTTGGGATTTGGATTGGGAGGGATTTGGGATTGGGGATTTTGGGGATTGGGGAGGGGATTTGGGATTATCAGGAGCCCGGGAGCCTCGGGGGGGACACAGGGGTTGGGGAGTGCCCGGGAAGTGCAGAGGGACGGAGTGAGCGGGTGTTGGCCCTTGGAGGTGAGGGCCCAAAGTGGCACAACCAGTTCCACTGGTACATAAACCAGTGCCCAGCCGGCCCCAACCGGCTTCAAAGCAGTGCCCAAACGGTACCAAACGCGGTAAAAACGAGTGCAAACCAGTGCACCGGTACAAACGCAGAAGCCCAGGAGCCCGTCAGACTGCCCAAGCCCAGCCCCCACCACCCCAAACCACCGTTGCAAACCAGTCCAGCCAGTGGCCACAGCAGCCCAATCGTCTGGGAACCACATCCCAACCAGTGCCCAGCAGCCCCATCAGTGGAAACTATTCCAACAGTGCCCAGCCATCCAACCACTGGACAGCCAGCCAACCATCCCAAACCAGTGTCCACCAGCCCAACAGTTAGAAAACCAAGCCCACCATGGCCAGCCACCCCCAAACCCTTGAATAACCCCCAACCAGTCACCCCCGACAACCAGGTGAACACCACAATGAGCTGAACACCAGCCCAAACCATCCAACGTGGCCCAGCCCCAGCATCAAAACCACCCAAACAAGTGCCAAACCCCGCAAACCAAGCTATCCAAACCCCCCAAACCAGTATCCAACCCACCCCAAACCAGTGTCTAACCCCCCAATACACTGGACCCCCCAAACAGTGCCCAGCCACCCAAACCACTGAAAACCACTCAAACCAGTGTCCAACCTCCCAAACCAGTGTCCAACCCCCCCCAACCAGTGTCCAACCCCCCCAACCAGTGTCCAACCCCCCAAACCACTGGAAACCCCCAAAACCAGTGCCCAGCCACCCAAACCACTCCCAAACCAGTGTCCAACCCCCCCAAACCAGTGTACAACCCCCCAAACCAGTGTCCAACCCCCCCCAACCAGTGTCCAACCCCCCAAACCATTGGAAACCCCCCAAACCACTGGAAACCCCCCAAAACCATTCCCTGCAGCCTCACCGGTTGGTAGTTGATGGCCGGGCTCATCCCGGGCGTGGAGCTCCGCACCAGGCCGGGTTTTTGGGGCCCGCGCTGGCCCTGGAGCTGCGCGGGGCTGGGGGCGATGACGCGCTGGGACATCAACATGTGGGGCAGGGCCGAGCTGGCGGCCGAGCGGATCACGCTGTGACCCTGCGGGGATCCACGGGGATCAGGTCTGGGATTGGGAACAGCCACCCAAACAAACAGGGAGGATCCACGGGGATCAGGTCTGGGATTGGGAACAGCCACCCAAACAAACAGGGAGGATCCACGGGGATCAGGTCTGCGATTGGGAACAACCCAAACCAGCCCCGGATCCACGGGGATCAGGTCTGGGATTCACACAGAACAACCACAACCACCCCCAGATCCACAGGGATCAGATCTGGGATTGGGAACAGCAACCCAAACCAGCCCCGGATCCACGGGGATCAGGTCTGGGATTCACACAGAACAACCACAACCACCCCCGGATCCACAGGGATCAGGTCTGGGATTGGGAACAACAACCCAAACCAACAGGGAGAATCCACAGGGATCAGAGACTGGGATTTGGAACAGCAACCACAACAACCCCCGGATCCTCAGGGAATCAGATCCTGGGATTGGGAACAACCACCCAAACCACCCTCAGTGACCCCTGAGCTCAGTGACAAAACCACAGAAAACAGGGAAACCTGGAGCTCTGATTCCCTGATCCATGGAATTCCTGCTTATCCAGAATCCCAGATAATTCCTGATGCCCCAAATCCTTCGCTGTTCCCCAAACTCTCCTGGATTTTACAGGGTTGTGGTTTTTCCCCAGCTCAAGCTGGCACATCCCTGTTTCCCACGGGAATTGCTCCATGGTCAAGGAGAGCAGCAGAAATCCATGGAGCAAACACTCCCAGTGGATTTTCCTTTGGGAGCAGCAGGAGAATTCCCACCACCCTCACCCCACTCCAGCTGGGACAAGGGATATTCCATGATATTCACAGGATCATGGAGTATCCAACTCCACAAGGATCACCGAGTCCAACTCCAAACCCAACCCCAACCCCCAGGAATTGCAGGAATTCCTTTGGCCTCTTGGAAAAAGCTCAGTGTGCACCCAGGAAAACCAGGAAAACCAGGAATTCTCACCTGTAATGTCCTCAAATTCTGCGGCTCCACCCCCTGAGCTCCGGGCCGGGAGGGGATCTTGGACAGGCCCTGCTGTCCCACGTGGGCCGGGGACGGCTGCACGATGGAGGCGGCGTTCTGCACCACGGGGGTCTGGGGGCACCGAGGGGAGGGGGTCAGGGCCAGAGCCGGGGGGCTGGGGATCCAGGGCAGAGCTGGGGATCCAGGGATCGGGGCTGGGGATCCAGGGGCAGAGCCGGGGGGCTGGGGATCCAGGGCAGAGCTGGGGATCCAGGGATCGGGGCTGGGGATCCAGGGGCAGAGCTGGGGGTTTGGGGATCCAGGGATCGGGGCTGGGGATCCAGGGGCAGAGCCGGGGGTTTGGGGATCCAGGGCAGAGCCGGGGGTTTGGGGATCCAGGGATCAGTGCTGGGGATCCAGGGCAGAGATGGGGGTTTGGGGATCCAGGGATCACTGCTGGGGATCCAGGGATCGGGGCTGGGGATCCAGGGATCAGTGCTGGGGATCCAGGGCAGAGCCGGGGGTTTGGGGATCCAGGGGCAGAGCCGAGGGTTTGGGGATCCAGGGATTGGGGCTGGGGATCCAGGGATCGGGGCTGGGGATCCAGGGATCAGTGCTGGGGATCCAGGGGCAGAGCCGAGGGTTTGGATCACCGGGATCAGAGCTGGGGTTTGGATCCCAGCTGGGTGCCCCTGATCCAGGGGCAGAGCCACAGGTTTGGATCCCCAGGGATTGGGAATTGCTGGGGTTTGGATCCAGGGGCAGAACCGAGGGTTTGGATCCCTGGGATCAGCACTGGGGTGGGGATCCAGTGGGTTTGGATCCCCAGGGATTGGGAATTGCTGGGGTTTGGATCCAGGGGCAGAGCCGAGGGTTTGGATCCCTGGGATCAGCACTGGGGTGGGGATCCGGTGGGTTTGGATCCCCAGGGATCAGGAATTCCCGAGGGAATCCCACAGGGATCCCGTGCCCACCCCTCACCTTCTGCACCACGTTCTCCTTCTGCAGTTGGCTCTGCCGCAGCTTCTTCAGCAGCACCAGCCGGGCCTCCTCCAGCCTCAGCTCATCCCGGAGCTGCTTGATCAGCTGCTGCCTCTCCTCCAGGCTTTTTCCCTGGAAAACCGGGCAGAACTGAGGGAGGCAGCGAGGGGGAGCTGAATCCCAGCGGGGATTGGGACCAGAGGTGCAGGAACCGGGGGGCTGCGGCTGGAACTCGCTGAGAATTATCCCAAATCCGTCTCTCTCCCTCCCGGGACAGAATTCCCGTCCCCTCACCTTGAACATCTCCAGGTTGGCCGCCTTGAGCCGCTCCTCCATGCGGGAGCTGGAGCGGGGGCTGGAGGCCTCGTTGTCCGACAGGACGATGACGTCCGGGGACGGGGTCAGGCGGCCTCGCTCCGGGTCACTGCGGGGGGGACCCGGTGAGGAGGGGTGGGGGGTGTGGGGAGCCCCAGAGAGGAGGGGTGGGGGGTGTGGGGAGCCCCAGTGAGGAGGGTGTGGGGAGCCCCCCGGAGCAGGGGTGAGCCCCACTGAGCCAGGGTGAGCCCCCCGGAGCAGGGGTGAGCCCCACTGAGGAGGGGTGAGCCCCAGTGAGGAGGGGTGGGGGTGTGGGGAGCCCCCCGGGGCCAGGGGTGAGCCCCACTGAGGCAGGGGTGAGCCCCACTGAACCAGGGAAGTGGCGTTTGGGGAGCCCCAGTGAGGAGGGGTGGGGGGTGTGGGGAGCCCCAAAGAGGAGGGGTGAGCCCCACTGAGTCAGGGGTGAGCCCCAGTGAGGAGGGGTGGGCAGTGTGGGGAGCCCCCAGAGCAGGGGTGAGCCCCACTGAGCCAGAGGTGAGCCCCACTGAGCCAGAGGTGAGCCCCAGTGAGGAGGGGTGGGGGGTGTGGGGAGCCCCCCGGAGCAGGGGTGAGCCCCACTGAGTCAGGGGTGAGCCCCAGTGAGGAGGGGTGGGGGGTGTGGGGAGCCCCCCAGAGCAGGGGTGAGCCCCACTGAATCAGGGGTGAGCCCCATTGAACCAGGGGTGAGCCCCACTGAGTCAGGGGTGGGGGGTTTGGGGAGCCCCAGAGAGGAGGGGTGGGGTATGGGGAGCCCCACGGGGCCAGGGGTGAGCCCCACTGAGCAGGGGTGGGGGGTTTGGGGAGCCTCATGAACCAGGGGTGTGGGATTTGGGGAGCCCCAGTGAGGAGGGGTGAGCCCTCCGGAGCAGGGGTGGGGGGCTTGGGGAGCCCCACTGAGCAGGGGTGAGCCCCAGTGAGGAGGGGTGGGGGATTTGGGGAGCCCCAGTGAGCCAGGGATGAGCCCCACTGAGCCAGGGATGTGGGGTTTGGGGAGCCCCAGTGAGGAGGAGTGTGGGGTTTGGGGAGCCCCACTGAGCAGGGATGTGGGGTTTGGGGAGCCCCACTGAGCAGGGATGTGGGGTTTGGGGAGCCCCAGTGAGGAGGGGTGTGGGGTTTGGGGAGCCCCACTGAGCCAGGGATGTGGGGTTTGGGGAGCCCCACTGAATCAGGGATGAGTCCCACTGAGCCAGGGATGTGGGATTTTGGGAGCCCCAGGGATGTGGGATTTTGGGAGCCCCAGGGATGTGGGATTTTGGGAGCCCCACTGAGTAGGGGTGTGGGATTTGGGGAGCCCCACTGAGCAGGGATGTGGGATTTTGGCAGTCCCAGGGATGTGGGATTTTGGGATCCCCACTGATCCAGGGATGTGGGATTTTGGGAGCCCCAGGGATGTGGGATTTTGGGATCCCCAGAGATGTGGGATTTTGGGAATCCCAGGGATGTGGGATTTTGGGAGCCCCAGGGATGTGGGATTTTGGGAGCCCCACTGATCCAGGGATGTGGGATTTTGGGAATCCCAGGGATGTGGGATTTTGGGATCCCCACTGATCCAGGGATGTGGGATTTTGGGAGCCCCAGGGATGTGGGATTTGGGGAGCCCCAGTGATGTGGGATTTTGGGAGCCCCAGGGATGTGGGATTTGGGGAGCCCCAGGAATGTGGGATTTGGGGAGCCCCAGGGGTGTGGGGTTTGGGGAGCCCCAGGAATGTGGGATTTGGGGAGCCCCAGGGGTGTGGGATTTTGGGAGCCCCAGGAATGTGGGATTTGGGGAGCCCCAGGGATGTGGGATTTTGGGAGCCCCAGGGGTGTGGGATTTTGGGAGCCCCAGGGATGTGGGATTTTGGGAGCCCCAGGGGTGTGGGATTTTGGGAGCCCCAGGGATGTGGGATTTGGGGAGCCCCAGGGATGTGGGATTTGGGGAGCCCCAGGGATGTGGGGTTTGGGGAGCCCCAGGGGTGTGGGATTTTGGGAGCCCCAGGAATGTGGGGTTTGGGGAGCCCCAGGGGTGTGGGATTTCAGGAACAGGATCCCCTCATTCCAGCACGGATGTGGGGCAGCACAGCCCCCACGGACACCAGGAGGGAAGGACTCCCCCAAATGCCTCCCTCACCCCCCAGGTCCCTCTCCAGGGCTGTAAATCCCACCCAGGTGGGAATCAGGAGCGAGTCCTGGTGCTGGGAGGGGAGGGAATGGCAGGGATGCTCCAGCCTGGAATTTTTCATCCTCGCTGTGGTGGAGAAGGGGCTGAGCCCCCCATTAACGGCCCCACTCCCAACCCAAATCTCCTGGAAAAGCTCATTCCATAAAGGAAAACCTCCGTGAATATCCAACTGATCCATGGCCAGGATTGGGAATCAAAAAGGAGCAGCAGGGAAAGGAAATGAACCAAAAATCAGTGGTGGAATCCAGAGGGATCATCCTGGGAAAGGGAACTCCAAGGAAAACCCTTTGCTCTCCTGGATTTCATTCCTGCTGCTGCAGAGCCTTGGAAAACTGTGGGATAATCCAGCGTGGAGCAGTGGGAATTCCCTGGCAGGTCCTTGGAGTGGGGGAGACCATGGAATCTCTCCTCCCAAACTTGGAGCTCTGAACACCCAGGAGGGAGCTCGGAGCTCAATCCCAGCTCCCACTTTGGCTGCTCCGAGGCTGGGAAATGCTCAGAGCTGGGATTGCCTTTGTGTCCCAAACATTCCAGGTGTTCTCATGGATATTCCAAAGGAGCTGCTCCTGCTCCAGCAGAGAAATTCCAGAGTATCCCAGGAGAAGGAGGCAGAGGAGCCCAGGCAGGCAAAAATCCCAGGAGTTCCAAGCTGGGCTGGCACATCCACAGTGGAGCCGGGATTTTCCTGGATCAGGGATGTCCTACAGCTCCCAGGGATCTTTCTGCAGGAGCACCAGGACACATCCAGGCTGGATCAGTGACATTCCATCGGGGGAACAAGGCAGAGTCCGAATCCAAGGGGGGCAAAAATCCCATCCATGAGGATCGTTGGATTTCCTTTGTCCAGGGCAGAGCAGGAGCCACGGTGAGGGAGGCAGGAGAGGTGAGGAGATGTGGAATATTCCCAAGGAAAATCCAGGAAAATGGGACATTCCCAGTCCCATCTCTTAGAGTGGAACATTCCCAAGGAAAATCCAGGAAAATGGGACATTCCCAGTCCCACTTCTCAATTTAGAACATTCCCAAAGAAAATCCAGGAAAATGGGACATTCCCAAGGAAAATCCAGGAAAACGGGACATTCCCAGTCCCACTTCTCATTTGAGAACATTCCCAAAGAAAATCCAGGAAAATGAGACATTCCCAGTCCCACTTCTCATTTGAGAACATTCCCAAAGAAAATCCAGGAAAACGGGACACTCCCAGTCCCACTTCTCAATTTAGAACATTCCCAAGGAAAATCCAGGAAAATGGGCCATTCCCAAAGAAAATCCAGGAAAATGGGACATTCCCAAAGAAAATCCAGGAAAACGGGACACTCCCAGTCCCACTTCTCAATTTAGAACATTCCCATCTCTCTCCAGGGCTGGCTCCTGATCCGGGTGTCCGTGTCCGATGCTGGTGCCCCACGGGGTGAGCTCAATATCCAAGGAATTCCACTGAGGATGCAGCCAGGACCCTCCAGGGACACCTCCCCCTGTCCAGCCTGGCCCTGGACACTTCCAGGGATGGGAAATCCACGAATCCCTGGATAATCCGTGCCACCCTCCCAGGGAACAATTCCTTCCTGATTCCTTCCCTGCCCTCATTCCCCCTCATCCTGCTGCTCCCAAATCCCTCCCCAGCTCCTGGGACCCCCCAAATCCCATTTAATTCCCACCCCAGCTCCTCCCTGCCCCACCAGAGCCCGGAATTCCCGGCACCCACCTCCTCCTGGCGCTCATATCCACGGGCTCGTCGTTGATGTTCTCCTTGCCCGGCCTGGCCGCGCTCCGCCCGTCCCCGTGGGGCCTCAGGCTCCCGTTGAGCTTCTCCTCGTACCCCTTGATCCCGTCCGGCTTCACCGGGAGCTCGTGGGGCACCTCCAGCCCCGCCAGGTCCTTGCGCTTGAGCAGCGCCAGCATCTTCAGCCTCTCCATGGCCTCGTGTCCCTCCATCTTGAGCCGCTTGGCCAGGACGTCCTCGCGCTCCTCGGCCGGCTCCAGGCTCCGCTTGAGCAGGTTCAGGCGCAGCGCGTCCTCCGTCATGCGGTCCATCCTGGGGGGCAGGACAGGGACAGGGACACGGTCAGTGCCAGGGGTCCTGGTGGGTACCCCCGGGATCCCCTCTGAGCTCAGCGCGGCCTCCTCGGAGAGCTCGGAGCTCCTCACGGAGCTCCAACACCTTGGAGAACTCTGATCTCAGAGCTCTGATCTCCTCATGGAGCTCCAAAGGCCTGGAGAGCTCGGATCTCCTCATGGAGCTACAAGCCCAATTTCACAGAGCTCCAACCTCCTCATGGAGCTCCAACACCTTGGAGAACTCCAATCTCAGAGCTCCGATCTCTTGGAGAGCTCTGATCTCCTCATGGAGCTCCAAAGCCCTGGAGAACTCCAATCTCACAGAGCTCCGACCTCTTGGAGAGCTCCAATCTCCTCATGGAGCTCCAGCACCTCAGAGAACTCCAATCTCAGAGCTCCAATCTCCTGGAGAGCTCTGATCTCCTCACAGAGATCCAAAGCCCTGGAGAACTCCAATCTCAGAGCTCTGATCTCCTCATGGAGCTCCAAAGGCCTGGAGAGCTCGGATCTCAGAGCTCTGATCTCCTCATGGAGCTCCAACACCTTGGAGAGCTCTGATCTCTGAGCTCCGATCTCCTCACAGAGCTCCAACACCTTGGAGAAATCCAATCTCAGAGCTCCGATCTCCTCACAGAGCTCCAACACCTTGGAGAAATCCAATCTCAGAGCTCCGATCTCCTCACAGAGCTCCAACACCTTGGAGAACTCCAATCTCAGAGCTCTGATCTCCTCATGGAGCTCCAAAGGCCTGGAGAGCTCGGATCTCCTCATGGAGCTACAACGCCCTGAAGAACTCCAATCTCAGAGCTCGGATCTCCTCACGGAGCTCCAACACCTCCAAGAACTCCAATCTCAGAGTTCCGATCTCCTCATGGAGCTACAACGCCCTGGAGAACTCCAATCTCAGAGCTCCGACCTCTTGGAGAGCTCTGATCTCCTCATGGAGCTCCAAAGCCCTGGAGAACTCAAATCTCACAGAGCTCCGACCTCTTGGAGAGCTCCAATCTCCTCATGAAGCTCCAGCACCTCAGAGAACTCCAATCTCAGAGCTCCGACCTCCTCACGGAGCTCCAATCTCCATTGGAGAACTCCAATCTCAGAGCTCTGATCTCCTGGAGAGCTCTGATCTCCTCATGGAGCTCCAATCTCCATTGGAGAACTCCAGTCTCAGAGCTCTGATCTCTTGGAGAGCTCTGATCTCCTCACAGAGCTCCAACACCTTGGAGAACTCCAATCTCAGAGCTCTGATCTCCTCACGGAGCTCCAAAGCCCTGGAGAATTCCAATCTCAGAACTCCAATCTCAGAGCTCCGATCTCCTCACGGAACTCCAACCCCCCCAGGCCCCATTCAGGTCCGGAGTTTCCCCTCTGAGAGGCCCCGAAATCCCTGAAATCAGCAGCTCAATCCCTCCTTTGGAATTAAACCCCATGGATTCGGCTCAGCGAGGAAGAGGAGCTGGGATGGATCCCCCGGGGAGCCCTGGAATCCCAGGAAATTCCCCACCCGTGGTTTATCCAGGCAGCTCCGGGGATGGAGGCACGGGCAGGTCCATCCCTGCCCTCCCACCTGAGCTCCAGGTGCAGGAATGCCCTGTGGAAAACAGGCGGGAGCCACGGAGCCCATCCCAACCCTGGAGCCCATCCCAACCCTGGAGCCCATCCCAGCCCCATTCCCAACCCTGGAGCCCATCCCAACCCCATCCCAACCCCATTCCCAACCCTGGAGCCCATCCCAGCCCCATCCCAGCCCCATCCCAACCCTGGAGCCCATCCCAACCCCATCCCAACCTTGGAGCCCATCCCAGCCCCATTCCCAACCCTGGAGCCCATCCCAACCCCATCCCAGCCCCATCCCAACCCTGGAGCCCATCCCAGCCCCATTCCCAACCCTGGAGCCCATCCCAGCCCCATCCCAGCCCCATCCCAAGCCCGGAGCCCATCCCAGCCCCATCCCAAGCCCGCTCCCAGGCTGATAAGGAAGCAGCTCCCACAACAAAGAGCCAGGGGAGCTCCACCTGCAAACCAGCTGGGCGAGGCCTTTCCCTGCGGATCGGGGCAGGACAAACACCTGGGAATAGGTGGGAATTCCGTGTGGCTGGCTCGGGAATATCGGGAATTCCTCGCTCCGCAGGGAACAGAAAGTGTCCCTGCTCCAAGGATCACCTGGGGGGCTCCACACCTGCCTGGAGCCGGCTCTGAGTCATTCCCGGGATAAACTTTCCCGGGATAAATCCTAACTCCTGCCAGGAGAAGGCTCAGTACAAATCCCTGGAATGACACATCCACACAGCCACACACGAGTTCAGCTCCCACCGGAGACACCGGGAGCGGGGGGGGCAGCGGGAAAACCCCCCGGAAATCCCAAAAAAAAAGGCGGACGGAGCCTCCCCGGGAGCAGCCGGGGCTCTTCCCTACCTGCTGATCCCGTCTCTCCGCACGTCTCCCAAATTTAGCCCGGCAAGCCGGGACAGGCGGGAGCTGCTCCCGCCCCCGTCCCGCAGGAGTGACCCCGGGGGGATCCGGGATGTTCCAGACACCCCGGGAGCGCCGGGAGCCGCGCCCAGCGCTGCAGCTGGAGCCGCTGGGGAGGCGCCAGGATCGGGAAGGAGAGAGGAGGAGGAGGAGGAGGAGGAGGAGGAGGGAGAGGTCCACAGGACCAACATCCCATGGGATGATCCTGCTGGGAATAACGAGCTCCTCATGGATACCTGAACTGAGCACGGGGATCTCCTGGACCAACTTCCTGCTCGTCCTCTCCTGGGAGGATCCCACAGGAATTCTGGAGACCCCCTGGTCCCTGCTCCATTCCCAAGGCTCTCCCCTCTGGAATTCCAAACAAATCCAAAGCTCCGTTACCAGAAATGGGGCCCAGCGTTATTTAATCCACTCCAGAGGTTCTCCAGGCTCAGCCAGATCCAATAAAAATTAAATTTGGATTCGGTATTGAATGGGGCCTTCTGCTGGAGGGGGGAGGATCCATTGGGGATTTCCAGAGCGCTGGGAAAGCCACGGGAGAGCTCCTGATTCCATCCAGAAATCCGCAGCAAAGAGCAGGAATGATCCCAAGCCCGGGCATCCGGCAGGTCTGGAGGTCGGACAGGCTCAGCCCCGGCCCCGCTCCGGTCCCGGCACATCCCAAACCGGCTCATCCGGCCCCGCCGCCCTCCGGCACAGCCCCGGGGGATCCGGCACATCCCAGGGAACGGCCGCGGCCTCTCCCTTCAGCTTCGCCTAAAGAATTCCTCCTCGCTGGAAAACGGTGGCAAAACTCATGGAAAACGGGAGTTAAATCCAAGGGGTGCCTCCAACCGGGATCATCCCTGAGTGCCTGGGCACAGGACCCTGGAGTGGGGCAGAGATTCCAGAGATTCTGGAGATTCCCGAGCCTGGGATGAGCAGGGTCCAGCCTGGCTGAGCTTGGAACACTTTGGAGTCCCACAGACACAGGACCTGGAGTGGGGCAGAGCTGAGATTCCAGAGGCTGGGATGAGCAGGGTGGGATTATTCCAGGAATGATCCCACAGACACAGGACCTGGAGTGGGGCAGAGCTGAGATTCCAGAGGTTGGGATGAGCAGGGTCAGCTGCACCTGGCTGAGCTTGGAACACTTTCCAGGAATAAATTCCACAGACACAGGACCCTGGAGTGGGGCAGAGCTGAGATTCCAAAGGCTGGGATGAGCAGGGTGGGCTGGACCAGCCTGGCTGACCTTGGAACACTTTCCAGGAATGATCCCACAGACAAAGGACCTGGAATGGGGCAGAGCTGAGATTCCAGAGGGTTCCAGGCTGGGATGAGCAGGGTCAGCTGCACCTGGCTGAGCTTGGAACACTTTCCAGGAATAAATCCCATGGACACAGGGCCCTGGAGTGGGACAGAGCTGAAATTCCAAAGGCTGGGATGAGCAGGGTCCAGCCTGGCTGACCTTGGAACACTTTCCAGGAATATTCCCGGTGTCCCGGCTCCATCCCAACGGCGATTCCCGGTTCTCCCATCCCTGCTCCGGCACCACACGCTCCTCGGCACATTCCTCTGGCTCCAGGAGTTCTCCCTGCTCCCCAGGGGCTGCCAGGATGGATTTGGTGCTCCAGGAGCTTTCCCTGCTCCCCAGATTCTGCCAGGATGGATTTGGTGCTCTGGGTGCTCAGATTTGATGCTCCAGGAGCTCTCCCTGCTCCCCTGGGCTGCCAGGACGGGTTTGGTGCTCCAGGTGCTCGGATTTGATGCTCCAGGAGCTCTCCCTGCTCCCCAGGGCCTGCCAGGATGGATTTGGTGCTCCAGGAGCTCTCCCTGCTCCCCAGATTCTGCCAGGATGGATTTGGTGCTCCAGGAGCTCGGATTTGGTGCTCCAGGAGCTCTCCCTGCTCCCCAGGGGCTGCCAGGACGGGTTTGGTGCTCCAGGAGCTCTCCCTGCTCCCCAGGGGCTGCCAGGATGGATTTGGTGCTCCGGGTGCTCAGATTTGGTGCTCCAGGAGCTCTCCCTGCTCCTCAGGGCTGCCAGGATGGATTTGGGGGCAGACAAACAAACCAGGACCCCCTTTTCCATGGATGGTGGATGCGGTGCCCACGGGGATAAAAATCCAACAGGAAAAAGCCTCATTGGGAGGATTTGAAAGGCTGGAATGACAGAGCTGGGCCAAAAGGAGGAAGATTCCAGGGAGAAGTGGGAATATCCAGGGAGGGATGCAGCCAGGAGGGAAAATATCCTGGGAATTACCCGGCCTGGCAGTGCCAGGAGCTCATTCCAGCTGGAGTTTATCCAGGGAGGTCCCAGGAGCTTCCAGCCCCTTCCCAGCCTCTTTTCCATTGGGTCAAACCCCACGTTGGTGTTCCAGCCCCAATTCCTGGCCTTGGACCCTCCGGAGATCACGGAGGGGTTGTAAATCCTGATCCACCAGCAGGAACAAACCCTGATCCATCATGAGGAACAATCCCTGATCCAGCAGGAACAATCCCTGATCCACCAGGAACAATCCCTGATCCACCAGGAACAATCCCTGATCCAGCAGGAACAATCCCTGATCCACCAGGAACAATCCCTGATCCAGCACGAGGGATCCATGATCTGCCATGAGGGATCCCTGATCCAGCACCAGGAACAATCCCTGATCCAGCAGGAACAATCCCTGATCCAGCAGGAACAATCCCTGATCCACCAGGAACAATCCCTGATCCAGCAGGAACAATCCCTGATCCAGCACCAGGAACAATCCCTGATCCAGCACCAGGAACAATCCCTGATCCACCAGGAACAATCCCTGATCCAGCACCAGGAACAATCCCTGATCCAGCAGGAACAATCCCTGATCCACCAGGAACAATCCCTGATCCAGCACCAGGAACAATCCCTGATCCAGCAGGAACAATCCCTGATCCACCAGGAACAATCCCTGATCCAGCAGGAACAATCCCTGATCCACCAGGAACAATCCCTGATCCACCAGGAACAATCCCTGATCCACCAGGAACAATCCCTGATCCAGCAGGAACAATCCCTGATCCACCAGCAGGAACAATCCCTGATCCACCAGGAACAATCCCTGATCCAACAGGAACAATCCCTGATCCAGCAGGAACAATCCCTGATCCACCAGGAACAATCCCTGATCCAGCAGGAACAATCCCTGATCCAGGAGGAACAATCCCTGATCCACCAGCAGGAACAATCCCTGATCCAGCAGGAACAATCCCTGATCCAGCAGGAACAATCCCTGATCCAGCACGAGGGATCCATGATCTGCCATGAGGGATCCCTGATCCAGCACCAGGAACAATCCCTGATCCACCAGCAGGAACAATCCCAGATCCACCACCACAAACAATCCCTGATCCACCACGAGGTCTCCCCAGCCCCCTCAGGTTTCCCAGCCCCGCTCCAGCAGCGCTGGAATTCCGACGGAGCCGCCGGCAGCCCCGGAGGAGCCGAGGTGGATCCCTGGGATCCAAGGGAACTGGGATGGGAAATCAGGGATAAACCAGCCCTTCCTTGGGAAGCCTCTGGTAGACCCAGAGCATCCCCCAGTCTCCATTTGGGGCTGGAATGCCGGAATTTATCCCAACATGGAACATCCATCCCCGGAGCCAAGGTGTTCCCAGAGATCCCAGCACCATCCCGGTCACTCCAAATCCAGGACATCACTTGGATACGAGACTGATGGAATAAAATGGAATAAAATGGAATAAAATCCATTTAAAATCCCAAATTCCCAGAGCCAAGGTGCTCCCAGAGATTCCAGCACCATCCTGGTCACTCCAAACCCAGGACATCACTTGGATATAAGACTGGAATAAATGGAATAAAATGGAATAAAACCCATTTAAAATCCTGAATTCCTGGGATCCAAGGTGCTCCCAGAGATCCCAGCACCATCCCAGTCACTCCAAACCCTTGGAAGTGAGACTGATGGAATAAATGGAATAAAATGGAATAAAATCCATTTAAAATCCTGAATTCCCGGATCCAAGGTGCTCCCAGAGATTCCAGCACCATCCCAGTCACTCCAAACCCAGGACATCACTTGGACATGAGACTGATGGAATAAAATCCATTTAAAATCCTCAATTCCCGGGATTCAAGGTGCTCCCAGAGATTCCAGCACCGTCCCAGTCACTCCAAACCCTTGGATGTGAGACTGATGGAATAAAATCCTGAATTCCCGGAGCCAAGGTGCTCCCAGAGATTCCAGCACCACCCCAGTCACTCCAAACCCAGGACATCACTTGGACATGAGACTGATGGAATAAAATCCATTTAAAATCCTCAATTCCTGGGATTCAAGGTGTTCCCAGAGATTCCAGCACCATCCCAGTCACTCCAAACCCAGGACATCACTTGGATGTGAGATTGATGGAACAAAACCCATTGAAAATCCTCAATTCCCGGATCCAAGGTGTTCCCAGAGATTCCAGCACCATCCCAGTCACTCCAAACCCAGGACATCACTTGGATATGAGACTGGAATAAATGGAATAAAATGGAATAAAATCCATTTAAAATCCTGAATTCCCGGGATCAGGGAGCAGGAATGCCGGAATTAATCCCAGCACCCAAATGTGGAACATCCATTCCCAGAGCCAAGGTGTTCCCAGAGACTCCAGCACCACCCCGGTCACTCCAAACCCAGGACATCACTTGGATGTGAGACTGATGGAATAAAATCCATTTAAAATCCTCAATTCCCGGGATCCAAGGTGCTCCCAGAGATTCCAGCACCGTCCCAGTCACTCCAAACCCAGGACATCACTTGGACATGAGACTGATGGAATAAAATCCATTTAAAATCCTGAATTCCCGGGATTCAAGGTGCTCCCAGATATTCCAGCACCATCCCGGTCACTCCAAACCCAGGACATCACTTGGATATGAGACTGATGGAATAAAATCCTGAATTCCCAGATTCAAGGTGTTCCCAGAGATTCCAGCACCATCCCAGTCACTCCAAACCCACAACATCACTTTGATGTGAGACTGATGGAATAAAATCCTCAATTCCCGGGATCAGGAAATCAGGAATCACCAAGATCCAACCCCTCCAGCTCACCTGGGCGCGCTCCCACTTCCCAAACCCCCCCAAATCCCAGGATTCCACGCCAAGCCCCGCGGATCCCGTGGGAATTCCAGAGGGCTGCCTCCTCATCCGGAGCCCAATTCCCTCTCCAGGGGCTTCCCGGAGCCCGGCGGAGGCGGCTCCAATTCCAGCTGGGCTCGGCACATCCCGGCGGCGGCACGGAACACAAAATGGCTGGCTCCCAGGGCCAGCATTCCCAAGGAAAGGCAGGAAAAGGATCATCACCTAAAAAGGTAATTAGGATTTAATGGCTCGGCGGGAGAGGGATCGGGAGAGGGATCCGGGAACGGCACCGCAAAGGGAGGGAAAAATTCCCTGGATGAACAAAACCCGAGCTGATCCCGATGCTGCTGATCCAGGAATCCCCAGGAACGCCCGGGAATTCTGAGGCAGGTAAGGGAGGCTCACCGGGATTTACAGCAACACCCAAAAATCCCTAAAATCCATCCCAGAACCCACAGGGACGCAGCTGCTCCCAGGAGAGAAGGGAAATGGGAACAAAAGATTTGGGAAGAGATTTGGGATGGGAGCAGCACCGGGATGTGGCAGAGCGGGAATTCCTACGGAGCAAAGAGCTCCAGGAGGGAAGGGGAACGGGAACAAAATGAAAGATTTGGGATGGGAGCAGGCACTGGGATGTGGCAGAGCAGGAATTCCTACGGAGCTCCAGGAGGGAAGGGGAATGGGAACAAAATGAAAGATTTGGGATGGGAGCAGGCACTGGGATGTGGCAGAGCAGGAATTCCTACGGAGCAAAGAGCTCCAGGAGTTCTGTTCCCATTCCCAGATCCCAATGTGGGGATGGACACCTGTCCCAGAGCCTGGATTCCCCCGATCCCAGAGCCTGGATCCCCTGGATCTCCCGGATTTTGGATATCCCAGATTCTGGATCCCCTGGATCCCCTGGATCTCCCGGATTTTGGATCACCAGCACCAGCTCAGGATGTGCCCAGACCCTGCAGCTCCGGGTCAAGCACAGAACCAACGATGGAAAATCAGGAAAAGTAGGAAAGGAGGAAAATCCTCACTCCCAAAAAGTGCTGCCCTTCCCTCCTGAGTTCTTGTCCAACTCCATTTCCCAGGAGAGGAACCTCCCACCTCATCCCAGCCCAGGATTTTTGGGATGTGAGCAGGAATTCCAGAAGCTCCTTTATCCCAAAAAGTGCTGCCCTTCCCTCCTGAGTTCGTGTTCTTGTCCAACTCCATTCCCCAGGAGCAGGAACCTTCATCCCATCCCAGGATTTTTGGGATGTGAGCAGGAATTCCAGAAGCTCCTTTATCCCAAAAAGTGCTTCCCTTCCCTCCTGACTTTGTGCTCCTGTCCAACTCCATTTCCCGGGAGAGGAACCTCACACCTTATCCCATCCCAGGATTTCTGGGATGTGAGCAGGAATTCCAGGAGCTCCTTTATCCCAAAAAGTGCCTCCCTTCCCTCCTGACTTTGTGCTCCTGTCCAACTCCATTTCCCAGGAGCAGGAACCTCACACCTCGTCCCATCCCAGGATTTTTGGGATGTGAGCAGGAATTCCAGGAGCTCCTTTATCCCAAAAAGTGCTGCCCTTCCCTCCTGACTTTGTGCTCGTGTCCAACTCCATTTCCCGGGAGAGGAACCTCACACCTTATCCCATCCCAGGATTTTTGGGATGTGAGCAGGAATTCCAGGAGCTCCTTCATTCCCTAAAATAGGAGGAAAACCCCAAAAAAACTCCACACACAAAGTCCGAACGAGCGATAAAATTTCCAAGCGATCCGGCTGGGCCGGCCCGTTTGGGGAAAGCTCCGGGAAAATCCAATCCAATAAAAAAGGCCGGGATGGGAGGTGTGGGGGGGGAGGGAGCGCCCCAGGCCCCCTCCCCATCCGGGATGACGCAGAATTCCCAGATTCCTTATATAACACCGAGCCCGATTTCCTCGACTGCGGGCGCTGCCTTTGTGCGGCCGGGCCGGGCTCAGCCCTCAATGACCCGATCCAGAATTAATGAATCCCACCGGGAACGGGGCTGGCATCCATCCCAAGCCCCGGGATTCCCGTTATTCCCGGAGGTTTTGTCACCGAGGGTGGGCTGGGAGAATTCCGGGGGAACAGCGATGGTGGGAGCGTGGAAAAAAGGGGGAAGGGAAAAGGGAATCACGGATCCAACACGGATCCAACACGGATCCAACACGGATCCAACACGGATCCAACACCAAACCCCAGCAGCAGCGCTGCTTTTTTCCTTAAAATCCCCTCCAGACATTCCCAAAAAAAATAAAATAATTAAAATAAATAAAGGAGGAATCAGCTTGGCTGATCCGTAATAAAAACCCTTTTGTCCGCTCCGAATTCCTGACAAAAAACAAAAACCGGGATGGTCTCATGGATACTCACAGGTCCAATATTCCCGCTGCCTGGAATGGGTGAGGAAAGCAGGGAGAGGCTGAGGGGGAGCCGGGAAAGGAGCGGGAAGGGGCAGGAGGAGGAGGAGGAGGAGGCCGGGGCCGGCCCCGAGCTCCATCGCCCGCGGAGCCGCAGCCGCAGCCGGAGCCGGAGCCGCGCTCCGAGCGGGCCCTTCCCTGCCAATCATGCGCGGTTCTGTTTTATTAAACAAAAGAAAAGGGGGGATGCTGACTCCTTCCCATCATGCCTCGCGGGGGCAGGGAAAAAGAGAAGGAAAAAAAAAAAAAACGGGAATTTTTAAAAAAAAAAAAAAAATTGGAATGAAAAAAAAAAAAATTTAAGGGGTGTTTTTTAAAAAAATGAAAATGAAATGAAATAAATTCGGTTGGTGGTGGTTTGGTAAATCCAGATGTGGAGTTGGATTTGGGATTTTTTGGGGGGTTTAATTTTAATTTTTCCTGGGATTTCGGCGCCGCCCCCTCCCCGCTCCCCCTCCCCCCTCGTTCCTGGCCCCCCGCCAAACTTTGTCTTCATTCATGGAAGCTCCTTCCCTCCCCTGGAATTTTAACTCTTTCCAGCCCAAAATCCAGGATCGGGGCTGCAACGGCGCCGCTGGGATCCGCCCCTCCCATTCCCAAAAAAATCCATGGATCGAGCTTGGGGAGCAGCACCGGGATGGCTCTGGAGAGGATGATGAGGGAGCCCATGGAATGTGTCCAGAGATCCTGGGAATGTGCTCAGGGATCCCATGGAATGTGCTCAGAGATCCTGGGAATGTGCACAGAGATCCTGGGAATGTGCTCAGAGATCCCATGGAATGTGCTCAGAGATCCCATGGAATGTGCTCAGGGATCCTGGGAATGTGCTCAGGGATCCCATGGAATGTGCTCAGGGATCCCATGGAATGTGCACAGAGATCCCATGGAATGTGCTCAGAGATCCCATGGAATGTGCTCAGGGATCCCATGGAATGTGCACAGAGATCCCATGGAATGTGCTCAGGGATCCCATGGAATGTGCTCAGGGATCCCATGGAATGTGCTCAGGGATCCTGGGAATGTGCTCAGAGATCCCATGGAATGTGCACAGAGATCCCATGGAATGTGCTCAGGGATCCTGGGAATGTGCTCAGGGATCCCATGGAATGTGCACAGAGATCCCATGGAATGTGCACAGAGATCCCGGGAATGTGCACAGAGATCCCATGGAATGTGCTCAGGGATCCCATGGAATGTGCACAGAGATCCCATGGAATGTGCACAGAGATCCCATGGAATGTGCACAGAGATCCCATGGAATGTGCACAGAGATCCCATGGAATGTGCTCAGGGATCCCATGGAATGTGCTCAGAGATCCCATGGAATGTGCACAGAGATCCCGGGAATGTGCACAGAGATCCCGGGAATGTGCTCAGAGATCCCATGGAATGTGCACAGAGATCCTGGGAATGTGCACAGAGATCCCATGGAATGTGCTCAGAGATCCCGGGAATGTGCACAGGGATCCCATGGAATGTGCACAGAGATCCCATGGAATGTGCACAGAGATCCCATGGAATGTGCTCAGAGATCCCATGGAATGTGCTCAGAGATCCCATGGAATGTGCACAGAGATCCCATGGAATGTGCTCAGGGATCCCATGGAATGTGCACAGAGATCCCGGGAATGTGCACAGAGATCCCGGGAATGTGCTCAGAGATCCCAGGAATGTGCACAGAGATCCCATGGAATGTGCACAGAGATCCCATGGAATGTGCACAGAGATCCCGGGAATGTGCACAGAGATCCTGGGAATGTGCACAGAGATCCCGGGAATGTGCACAGAGATCCCATGGAATGTGCTCAGGGATCCCATGGAATGTGCACAGAGATCCCATGGAATGTGCACAGAGATCCTGGGAATGTGCTCAGAGATCCCATGGAATGTGCTCAGGGATCCCATGGAATGTGCACAGGGATCCTGGGAATGTGCACAGAGATCCCATGGAATGTGCACAGAGATCCCATGGAATGTGCTCAGAGATCCCATGGAATGTGCTCAGAGATCCCATGGAATGTGCACAGAGATCCCATGGAATGTGCTCAGAGATCCCATGGAATGTGCTCAGAGATCCCATGGAATGTGCTCAGGGATCCCATGGAATGTGCACAGAGATCCCATGGAATGTGCACAGAGATCCCATGGAATGTGCTCAGGGATCCCATGGAATGTGCACAGAGATCCCATGGAATGTGCACAGAGATCCCATGGAATGTGCACAGAGATCCTGGGAATGTGCACAGGGATCCCATGGAATGTGCACAGAGATCCCATGGAATGTGCACAGAGATCCCATGGAATGTGCACAGGGATCCCATGGAATGTGCACAGAGATCCCATGGAATGTGCTCAGAGATCCCATGGAATGTGCTCAGAGATCCCATGGAATGTGCTCAGGGATCCTGGGAATGTGCACAGAGATCCCATGGAATGTGCTCAGGGATCCCATGGAATGTGCACAGAGATCCCATGGAATGTGCACAGAGATCCCATGGAATGTGCTCAGGGATCCTGGGAATGTGCTCAGGGATCCCATGGAATGTGCTCAGGGATCCTGGGAATGTGCTCAGGGATCCCATGGAATGTGCTCAGGGATCCCATGGAATGTGCTCAGAGATCCCATGGAATGTGCTCAGGGATCCTGGGAATGTGCACAGAGATCCCATGGAATATGCTCAGAGATCCCATGGAATGTGCTCAGGGATCCCATGGAATGTGCTCAGGGATCCTGGGAATGTGCACAGAGATCCCATGGAATGTGCTCAGGGATCCTGGGAATGTGCACAGAGATCCCATGGAATGTGCACAGGGATCCCATGGAATATGCTCAGAGATCCCATGGAATGTGCTCAGGGATCCCATGGAATGTGCTCAGGGATCCTGGGAATGTGCTCAGGGATCCCATGGAATGTGCTCAGGGATCCCATGGAATGTGCACAGAGATCCCGGGAATGTCAGTGAAGACACCAAAATCCTGGGAAAACTCCCAGGGATTCCTGGAGGAGCAGAGGCTGACGGGGGTGAGGACGATGCCAAAGGATCCCAAAAAAATCAGGGGAGATGCCGAGGATTCCCTGGGAAGATCCCGAGAATTCCCTGGGAGATCCCAAGGATCCCCTGGAAGATCCCCAGGGATGCTGAAGCCCCGGCTGGGCTGGGCTGGGAGGTCCCACCTGTGTGGGGAAGGAGAATCCAGGGAAGGAGAATCCAGGGATGGAGAATCCAGGGATGGAGAATCCAGGGATGGAGAATCCAGGGATGGAGAATCCCAGGGATGGAGAATCCAGGGATGGAGAATTCCTGGAAATGGAGAATCCAGGGATGGAGAATCCCAGGGATGGAGAATCCCAGGAATGGAGAATCCAGGGATGGAGAATCCAGGGATGGAGAATCCCAGGGATGGAGAATCCCAGGGATGGAGAATCCCAGGAATGGAGAATCCAGGGATGGAGAATCCAGGGATGGAGAATTCCAGGGATGGAGAATCCCAGGAAATTGAGAATCCAGGGATGGAGAATCCCAGGGATGGAGAATGCAGGGATGGAGAATCCAGGGATGGAGAATCCAGGGATGGAGAATCCCAGGGATGGAGAATGCAGGGATGGAGAATCCAGGGATGGAGAATCCAGGGATGGAGATTTCCTGGAAATGGAGAATTCCTGGAAATGGAGAACCCAGGGATGGAGAATCCCAGGAAATTGAGAATCCAGAGATGGAGAATCCAGGGATGGAGAATCCAGGGATGGAGAATCCCAGGGATGGAGAATCCCAGGAAATTGGGAATCCAGAGATGGAGAATCCAGGAGATGGAGAATCCAGGGATGGAGAATCCAGAGATGGAGAATCCAGGAAATTGAGAATTCCTGGAAATGGAAAATTCCTGGAAATGGAGAATTCCTGGAAATGGAGAATCCAAGGATGGAGAATCCCAGGAAATGGAGAATTCCAGGGATGGAGAATCCCAGGAAATTGAGAATCCAGGGATGGAGAATTCCAGGGATGGACAAACCCTGGCACCGATTATCCCGGGAATCTGGGGCTGCCCCATCCCTGGAATGCTCCAGGCCAGGCTGGGCAGGGCCTGGAGCCGATGGAAGGTTCTGGAACCCCCCAGAACTCCCCAATAATCCCAAAACCCCCAACATCCACGGATTTATCTCCCCGAGGTGTGGAAATCCGGGAATTCCGTAACATCCCAGCACCGGCAAGCCCAGTTTGCCTTTATTGGATCAAACGGAACAATCTGGATTCCAAGGGGGAAAGGATTAATTAACGTTAATTGCACGCTCGTTTCCATGGATTTATCAGCAATGAGGGGGTGGGATGGGCTCGGGGAGGATTTATTCCATGGAAAACGCACAGGGCACAGCAGAGCAGAGAATTCCTGCATTTCTCCATCCATTCCCTGCTTTTCCAGGACCATTCCAGGCTGTTCCCATCCTCCCTTTGTTCCCTGGGCTCTTCCATCCCTGTTTTCTGCCGGGTGGGGATTTGGGGAGGGATGAAATCCCAGCACACTCGGGGATGTGGATCCATCCCTGCTCCTTCCCTGGCCTCCAACTGCTCCGACTTTTCCAATGGATTTTGGAAATCCAGGATGGGCAAAGGAAGCGCTCAAACATTGAATTGGATCTGAGCTTTTCCATATGGATCCATTCCCTGGGAGATTCCGTTTCCAGGCTGAAAAGTCTTTGAGGAAGTGTCCAGAGCTGCTTTAATCCCAAATCCAAAGGATCCCTGGAAATTCTCTTGGAGGAAGTGTCCAGAGCTCCTTTTATCCCAAATCCAGAGGATCCCTGGATCTTCTCTTGGAGGAAGTGTCCAGAGCTCCTTTTATCCCAAATCCAAAGGATCCCTGGAAATTCTCTTGGAGGAAGTGTCCAGAGCTCCTTTTATCCCAAATCCAGAGGATCCCTGGATCTTCTCTTGGAGGAAGTGCCAGAGCTCCTTTTATCCCAAATCCAGAGGATCCCTGGATCTTCTCCTTGAGGAAGTGTCCAGAGCTCCTTTAATCCCAAATCCAAAGGATTCCTGGATCTTCTCCTTGAGGAAGTGACCTGAGCTCCTTTAATCCCAAATCCAGAGGATCCCTGGATCTTCTCCTTGAGGAAGTGTCCAGAGCTCCTTTAATCCCAAATCCAGAGGATTCCTGGAAATTCTCTTGGAGGAAGGGTCTGACCTGAGCTCCTTTAATCCCAAATCCAAAGGATCCCTGGATCTTCTCCTTGAGGAAGTGACCTGAGCTCCTTTAATCCCAAATCCAAAGGATTCCTGGATCTTCTCTTGGAGGAAGTGACCAGAGCTCCTTTAATCCCAAATCCAGAGGATCCCTGGATCTTCCCTTGGAGGAAGGGTCTGACCTGAGCTCCTTTTATCCCAAATCCAGAGGATTCCTGGATCTTCTCTTGGAGGAAGTGTCCAGAGCTCCTTTCATCCCAAATCCAGAGGATCCCTGGAAATTCTCCTTGAGGAAGTGACCAGAGCTCCTTTAATCCCAAATCCAGAGGATTCCTGGATCTTCCCTTGGAGGAAGGGTCTGACCTGAGCTCCTTTAATCCCAAATCCAGAGGATTCCTGGATCTTCCCTTGGAGGAAGTGTCCAGAGCTCCTTTAATCCCAAATCCAGAGGATCCCTGGAAATTCTCCTTGAGGAAGTGACCAGAGCTGCTTTAATCCCAAATCCAAAGGATTCCTGGATCTTCTCCTTGAGGAAGTGACCAGAGCTCCTTTAATCCCAAATCCAGAGGATCCCTGGATGATTTTGGATGATTCTGGATGATTCTGGATGATTCTGGACGATTTTGGATGATTTTGGACGATTTTGGATGATTTGGGATTATTTAGGATGATTTTGGATGCTTCTGGATGATTTTGGATGCTTTTGGACGATTCTGGATGATTTGGAATGATTTTGGATGATTTTGGACAATTTTGGACGATTTGGGATGATTTTTGATGATTCTGGATGATTTTGGACAATTTTGGACTATTTTGGATGGTTTTAGATGATTTTGGATGATTTTGGACAATTCTGGATGATTTTAGACGATTTTGGATGATTTTGGACGATTCTGGATGATTTTGGATGATTTTTGGACGATTCTGGATGATTTTGGATGATTTTAGACGATTTTGGATGATTTTTGGACGATTTTGGACAATTTTGGACGATTCTGGATGATTTTAGATGATTTTGGACGATTTTGGATGATTTTTGGACGATTTTGGACAATTTTGGACGATTCTGGATTATTTTAGATGATTTTGGATGATTTTGGACGATTCTGGATGATTTTGGATGATTTTAGATGATTTTGGATGATTTTTGGACGATTTTGGACAATTTTGGACGATTCTGGATTATTTTAGATGATTTTGGATGATTTTGGACGATTCTGGATGATTTTAGATGATTTTAGACGATTTTGGATGATTTTCGATAATTTTGAATGACTTTGGATGGTTTTTCCCCAGCTGTGCCATCCAGCAGGAACCCAAATCCGGCTGCTCTCCAGGGAAGGCGTCGCTCAAGGAAATTCCACCACAAACTCAACGTGGCTGAAGGATTTCCGGGATACAACCACGGGAATGATCCCATTCCTACGGATCCAGCTGGGATCCTTTGGCCGATCCCCTCGGAATTCGGGATCCGCTCCCCTCAGCGCTGCCACCGTGGGCCGGGCTGGGATTCCCATTCCTGTCCCAATGGATAACGGAGCCATTCCCAACCACATCCAGGTAAAACCAGCGAGCTGGATTCCAGAATTTCCGGATCCAACCTTCCACTGAGGCCATTCCTTGGAAAACCAGTGCTGGGTGTCACCCTGAGCGCTCCGGTGACTCCGGCCACGGATCCCGAGGCGCCGCTGCTCCGCAGGAATTCCCATCTCTCCCCTTCCCCCGGCTCATCCCGGATCCGCCGGGAAGCGCCGCATCCATGGGAAAAGCACGGGGATAAAAAAAGAACCGAGCCCGGCGCTGCCTCTTCCTGACCCATTTCCCATGGATTGGGATCGGGATCGGGATGAGCTCCTGCAGCTCTGCGCCGGCACCGAGGGGTCCGGAACCCAAACCCAAACCCAAATCCACCGGGATGGGAAACCCAAACCCACCGGGATGGGAAACCCAAACCCACCGGGATGGGAAACCCAAACCCATTGGGATGGGGAACCCAAACCCACCGGAATGGGAAACCCAAACCCACCGGGATGGGCCCAGAAACCCAAATCCACCGGGATGGGAAACCCAAACCCACCGGGATGGGGACCCAAACCCACTGGGATGGGAAACCCAAACCCACCGGGATGGGAAACCCAAACCCATTGGGATGGGAAACCCAAACCCATTGGGATGGGAAACCCAAACCCACCGGAATGGGGAACCCAAACCCACCGGGATGGGAAACCCAAACCCACCGGGATGGGAAACCCAAACCCACCGGGATGGGGAACCCAAACCCACCGGGATGGGGAACCCAAACCCACCGGGATGGGAAACCCAAACCCACCGGGATGGGAAACCCAAACCCACCGGGATGGGGAACCCAAACCCACCGGGATGGGGAACCCAAACCCACCGGGATGGGAAACCCAAACCCACCGGGATGGGAAACCCAAACCCACCGGGATGGGGAACCCAAACCCACCGGGATGGGCCCAGAAACCCAAACCCACCGGAATGGGGAACCCAAACCCACCGGAATGGGGAACCCAAACCCACCGGGATGGGAAACCCAAACCCACCGGGATGGGAAACCCAAACCCACCGGGATGGGGAACCCAAACCCACCGGGATGGGAAACCCAAACCCACCGGGATGGGAAACCCAAACCCACCGGGATGGGGAACCCAAACCCACCGGGATGGGCCCAGAAACCCAAACCCACCGGGATGGGAAACCCAAACCCACTGGAATGGGAAACCCAAACCCACCGGGATGGGAAACCCAAACCCACTGGAATGGGAAACCCAAACCCACCAGGATGGGAAACCCAAACCCACCAGGATGGGAAACCCAAATCCATTGGGATGGGAAACCCAAATCCATTGGGATGGGAAACCCAAATCCATTGGGATGGGAAACCCAAACCCACCGGGATGGGAAACCCAAACCCATTGGGATGGGGAACCCAAACCCATTGGGATGGGGAACCCAAATCCATTGGGATGGGAAACCCAAACCCACCGGGATGGGAAACCCAAACCCACCGGGATGGGAAATCCAAATCCATTGGGATGGGCCCAGAAACCCAAACCCATTGGGATGGGAAACCCAAACCCACCGGGATGGGCCCAGAAACCCAAACCCACCGGGATGGGAAATGGAAACCCAAACCCACCGGGATGGGACCTGGAAACCCAAACCCACCGGGATGGGGCTGGAAAAGGGAAAATCCAGGGAGACCTTGGAGCATCTTCCCGTGGCCAAAGGGGCTCTGAGGGCTGGGAGGGATTTGGGACAGGGATGTGGAGTGGCAGGAAAAGTGGGAATGGATTTAAGCTGGGAAAGGGGAGATCCAGGTGGGATATTGGGAAGGAATTCCTGCAGGGAATGCGGGCGCATCCCAACACGTCCCAGCCCAGCCACGGCACCGGGGGCATCCCAAAATGCTGCAAAATACGGAATATTTTCCCTAAATCCCTGGAAAAGAGCCTAAAGCACCAACAAAACCCACGGCAAACACAATCCCAACCATCCATTCGGAGCAGAATTCCAAGATCCGTGTGAAACCCAAACTCAGGGATTTCCACCGGGAAATCTGATGGACCAAGGAGCGATTTGCCATCGGATTTGGAATTGCAAAGCGCGGAAAACTGGGAAATAATCAGGAAAGAAACTTCAGTGATTGATTTTCCTCAGAGAGAAGGGATCCAGGGAATTCCTCTCCTGAGCAATGGATCCTGACCCCCTTGGAATACACCAGAGGGGAAGGTGCTCCAAGAACATTCCAGGTGGGACAAACCCTGCCGAGCAGGAATTCCCACTTTTCCCCCGTCCCAGAACACCTGAGGGGAGGCCGGGAGCTGGAAGAGGGATGGATGCTCCTGGAAGAGGGATGGATGCTCCTGGAAGATGGATGGATGCTCCTGGAAGATGGATGGATGCTCCTGGAAGATGGATGGATGCTCCCGGCAGCGCCGGCCTCGTGACCGGGAAAGGTGCCAGGAGAAGGTGGAACCGAGATCCCAAAGGATCAGAGCCACCACGGATCCCGAGATCCCAAAGGATCAGAGCCACCATGGATCCCTCATCCCAAAGGATCAGAGCCACCATGGATCCCGAGATCCCAAAGGATCAGAGCCATCATGGATCCCGAGATCCCAAAGGATCAGAGCCACGGGCATGGATCCTGAGATCCCAAAGGATCACAGCACCATGGATCCCTCATCCCAAAGGATCAGAGCCACCAGGGATCCCTCATCCCAAAGGATCACAGCACAGCCATGGATCCCTCATCCCAAAGGATCAGAGCCACCACCATGGATCCCTCATCCCAAAGGATCACAGCACAGCCATGGATCCCGAGATCCCAAAGGATCAGAGCACCACCATGGATCCCTCATCCCAAAGGATCACAGCACAGCCATGGATCCCTCATCCTAAAGGATCAGAGCCACCACCATGGATCCCTCATCCCAAAGGATCACAGCACAGCCATGGATCCCGAGATCCCAAAGGATCAGAGCACCACCATGGATCCCGAGATCCCAAAGGATCAGAGCCACAGCCATGGATCCCTCATCCCAAAGGATCAGAGCCACCACCATGGATCCCTCATCCCAAAGGATCAGAGCACCACCATGGATCCCGAGATCCCAAAGGATCACAGCACAGCCATGGATCCCTCATCCCAAAGGATCAGAGCCACAGATCCCTCATCCCAAAGGATCCACCATGGATCCCTCATCCCAAAGGATCAGAGCACCACCATGGATCCCTCATCCCAAAGGATCAGAGCCACAGCCATGGATCCCTCATCCCAAAGGATCACAGCACCACCAGGGATCCCTCATCCCAAAGGATCACAGCACAGCCGTGGATCCCAAGATCCCAAAGGATCCACCATGGATCCCTGGGCTGGATCCCAGCGCCTCCCACACCTCGGGAATTCCAGCACAATCCTGGATCCCGGCGGGGCAGGGGAACCCCAGGGATGGGGACATCCCTATGGATCCATCGCCTCCATTTCACCCCACCTGGAGCACTGGATGTCCCAAATCCTGGGGTGTGACTCCCCCAGACTGGGGTGAGGTCTCCCTGCATCTCCAATCCCTAAAACCTCCCGAAATTCCCGAAAATCCGCGGCTGCCTGTGCGATCCAGCCCCAACCCCCACCCGGGAGCAGCAAGGAACAGGAGTCAAATCCTCCCACACTCCTGCCAGGAGGAGGCTGCTCCCATTCCCGTGCTCCCCCTTCCTCCTCCTCCTCCTCCTCCTGCCCGGCAGCGGCCGAGGAGGCTCCAGAAAATCAAATGGATATTAAAAAAAACGGATCAGAAACGCCCTGGAAAAGCCGATCGATCCCGGCCCATCCGCTGCTCTTCCTCCCTGCTCCCACATTCCCAAATCTCCTCCTCCTCCTCCTCCTCCCTTCCCGGCAAAGCACCCCCTCCCCCCCGCCATCACGGATCCCTTTTCCAGGCTCCGAGGGGAGGGGAAAGCGCCCAAACGCCTCAATTTTTGGGGATCTGGGAAAGGATTCTCCTCGGGAACACAAATCCTCATCCTGGGGAGGAGAAATCTCCTCCTGGGAGCGCATCCAGTGCGGGTGGGGAAGGAGAGCTCCTTTTATCCCAAACCCAAACGCCAGTGCGGCGTTTTCATCCCGATCCCACCCAAAATCCGGGAAGGGGCGCGGGGACGGCGCCGGGACCGCCGGAGGCTCCCAAAGTTTCCCCGCTGGGTTCGGGCTGGGGAAGCGGCACCGGGAAGGGAAAGGCGAGGGGGGAGCAGCAGGAAAAGAGGGAGAATCCCGCGGGGAGGAAATCCTGGATGAGGCCGGGAGCCGCTTCCAGCGGGGAACGGGGAAAAGGATCGGGAGCCGCTCCCGAATCCCGGCACGGAACAAAGCGGGGCTGGGGGGGGCCGAGCCAGGGGGTTCCCGGTATCCGCCCCCCCCCAAAATCCCTTCGGGAACCCCCGGGCCGCCCCCGCCCCGCCCCCGTTTTCCCGGGGGATTCCCCGGTGCTCCCCCAAACCTCCCGGATTGATCCCCCAAAATCCCTGAGCTCTGCGCCCCCAAATCCCTGAGCTCTACACCCCCAAAATCCCTCAGCTCTGCGCCCCAAAATCCCTCAGCTCTGCCCCCCAAAATCCCTCAGCTTTGCGCCCCCAAAATCCCTGAGCTCTGCCCCCCAAAATCCCTGAGCTCTGCGCCCCCAAAATCCCTCAGTTCTGCCCCCAAAATCCCCGTGCTTTGCTCCTCAAAATCCTTCAACTCTGCCCCCTAAAATCCCTGAGCTCTGCCCCCCAAAATCCCTGAGCTCTGCCCCCCAAAATCCCTGAGCTCTGCGCCCCAAAATCCCTGAGCTCTGCGCCCCAAATCTGAGCTCTGCTCCTCACAATCCCTGAGCTCTGCGCCCCCAAAATCCTCAGTTCTGCCCCCCAAAATCCCTGAGCTCTGCGCCCCAAAATCCCTGAGCTCTGCCCCCCAAAATCTCTGTGCTTTGCTCCCCCAAATCTGAGCTTTACACCCCCAAATCTGAGCTCTGTCCCCCCAAAATCCCTGTGCTTTGCTCCCCAAATCTGAGCTCTGTCCCCCAAAATCTCTGTGCTTTGCTCCCCAAATCTGAGCTTTACACCCCCAAATCTGAGCTCTGTCCCCCCAAAATCTCTGTGCTTTGCTCCCCCAAATCTGAGCTTTACACCCCCAAATCTGAGCTCTGTCCCCCAAAATCCCTGTGCTTTGCTCCCCAAATCTGAGCTCTGTCCCCCCAAAATCTCTGTGCTTTGCTCCCCCAAATCTGAGCTTTACACCCCCAAATCTGAGCTCTGCTCCTCGAAACCCCTGAGCTCTGTCTGCCCCTCCAAATCCCTGAGCTCTGCCCCCCAAATCCCTGAGCTCTGCGCCCCCAAATCCCGGAGCTCTGACCCCCCAAATCCCTGAGCTCTGCACTCCCAAATCTCTGAGATCTGCTCCCCAAAACCCCTGAGCTCTGCGCCCCCAAATCCCTGTGCTTTGCTCCCCCAAATCTGAGCTTTACACCCCTAAATGTGAGCTCTGCTCCTCAAAACCCCTGAGCTCTGCACTCCCAAATCTCTGAGATCTGCTCCCCAAAATCCGAGCTCTTTACCCCCGTAATTTGTGCCCCAAATCCTTCCGGCTCTGCTCCCCCAAAATCCGAGATCTGCTCCCCAAAATCCCTGAGCTCTGCTCCCCCCAAATCCGAGATCTGCTCCCCCAAACCGGAGCTCTGCCCCCCAAATCCGAGATCTGCTCCCCCAAATCCGAGCTCTGCCCCCCAAATCCGAGCTCTGCTCCCCCAAATCCGAGATCTGCTCCCCCAAATCCGAGCTCTGCCCCCCAAATCCGAGCTCTGCTCCCCCAAATCCGAGATCTGCTCCCCCAAATCCGAGATCTGCTCCCCCAAACCGGAGCTCTGCTCCCCCAAACCTGAAATCTGCCCCCCCAAACCGGAGCTCTGCCCCCAAATCCGAGATCTGCTCCCCCAAACCGGAGCTCTGCTCCTCCAAACCGGAGCTCTGCCCCCCAAATCCGAGATCTGCTCCCCCAAATCCGAGATCTGCTCCCCCAAACCGCAGCTCTGCCGCCGCCCAACCCCTCGGGCTCTGCCCCCCCAGTTCCGAGCTCTGCTCCCCAAAATCCGAGATCTGCTCCCCCAAACCTGAAATCTGTCCCCCCAAACCGGAGCTCTGTCCCCCCAAATCCGAGGATTCTGCTCCCCAAACCGGACACGCTCTCCAAACCGGAGCTCTGCCCCCCAGTCT
>JAJEOU010002430.1:0-19047 GCA_021534815.1 Acrocephalus arundinaceus
GGCTGGTTTTGCTACCGTGACCACAGGCAGGAGTTGAGGCAGGTGAAGAAGCAGCAGGCAGCTTGTGTTTGTAGAGGGCCTGGGGCTGCACACCTGAACCTCCACCTGGAAACACCCTTGGGTGAATTCGCACCAGAGCTGGAGTGCCTGTTCTGAAAGGACCAGAAGAAATTCAGCCTTGCCAGGGTTTCTTAGGAGTGTGTTGGTATCCCCAGCAAAGCTACACATTTGGGGAAACGGCTTTGGAGGAAAGGGGCTTGCTTCCCAAGGAAAGTGCTTCCCAAGGAGCTCCAGTGAGGTAGGTGCAACCGTCCCCCTTTAGCTCTCTTTGGTCCTTGCAGTCCTTGGCCCGTTGCACTTGGCAGAGGGGCAGGGGAAGGGAGAAGGCTGTGAGGAGCAGGTTTGGCATGCGCCTGGACCTGCAGAGGCAAACCCAAGCACCTGCAGCAGGGTGTTTATCCCTCTTTGGACAGAGGAGTGAGCAGGAGCAGCTCTGTCCAGCTGCGAGCCCCAAAGCTCCCTTTGAGAGCTGTGAATTAAAAAGCCTTTACGCACACACTTTTCACAACTTGCCCGCCTGTGTTTCAAATCCTGGCAATAGGCATTTGCCTCTTGCTTGGTGGAAGCTGCTCCGGCCCTGGGCCAGCATGGAACTGGGCTGTGTGGGCCAGGCAGTGCTGAGAGTCTTGGCTGATCTTGGTGTGGCCTTGGTCTCAGAAAAGAAGGTTGGCCTTCCAAGGTGTCCTGCTCCTTAGCTCTTCCTGTGCATCTTGGAGAGAAAAGGTAGGCATTTCTGGCCGCTGGGCATTAGCAGGCCTTAAAATGAGGGCATGTTGTGGAGCAAGCCCAGCTGCGATACCCTGGGAGGAGCCAAGTGCTCCGTGCTCCTCTGCTGACACGTGAGCATGTGTCTGCTCTCGGGATGACCCTGGCGGTGTGAGGGGCTACTACAGGGACACCAGACAGCCGGTGCTGTCCTGCTGGGTCCCAGCAGTGCCTCGCAGCAGTCCTGCATCTGCATCAGGATGCTGGCCATGAGAGGTCCTGGAAGCTGAGGCAGCTCATCTTAAGCTTTTGCGTAGGTACCTACAGGTCAAGTCCAACGGTGTTCCCTCAGGATATGAGAGTCCTGAGGGGTCCTCCCAGAGCTGCTTGATGCCACCCACTCCTTGGGGCACCAGTTGCCTTCCTGTGGAGTGTTCTACATCCTCCGAGACAAAAGAGGGAGCTGGACAAAGAGCTTGCCAGGGTGCTCTCAATCCTTTACCAGCAGTCCTGGTTAAGTGGAGAAGTCCAAGCTCAAATGTGCAAATGTAACGGCTGGGCACAGGAAGTGTTAGTGGGAAGGATGATCCAGGAATCCTATGCCTGGCAGCCTGAGCTTGCTACCCGGGAAGGCCTTGGAGCAGACCCTGCTGAGTGCCATCCCACGGCACATGCACAGAACCAGGGGTCTGCTGGAGGGTGGGAAAACTGTGGAGGGATAGGGACATCTGGGGGTCCTGGTGGGGTGTTGAGGGCTCCTGTGTGGTCTTTGGAGAGGTTGGTGTTGGGGGCGTGTTGGGGAAAGAGTTGTCTGGAAGGTGAGAGGTCAAAGCTGGAATTTGAGTCAGTTTGAAGGCAGCATCTGTGGTTTGGCACAGCTTTGGTTATGGAAGGCAGAAGGAATATCTGTGACTTTTTCTGTTAGTGATTCCTGGTTCTCCTGCAGAAAAGAAGAGGGGAGAGCTGTACTTTACTGGCCACTGAGATATCTGGGGGGGGGGGGGGGGAGGATTAGCCTTTTTGCAATCTACTCTTCTTTGGGTTACTTTTGTAACACTGAATGGACTGGCATTCCTTGAGAGCTCTTATTCCTTAACAGAATTAGGATATTCACAGAATCACAGAATTTCAAGATTGGAAGAGACTTCCAAGATCATCGAGTCCAACCCATGCTCCAACACCTCAACTAGACCATGGCACCGAGTGCCGCATCCAGTCTTTTTTTAAACACATCCAGGGATGGTGACTCCACCACCTCCCCGGGCAGACCATTCCAGTACTTAATCACTCCTTCTGTGAAAAACTTTTTTCTAAGATCTAATCTAGACTTCCCTTGATGCAGCTTGAGACTGTGTCCTCTCCTTCTGTCCGTTGTTGCCTGGAGAAAGAGACCAACCCCCAGCTGACTACAACCACCCTTCAGGAAGTTGTAGAGATAAGGTCACCTCTGAGTCTCCTTTTCTCCAGGCTAAACAACCCCAGCTCCCACAGTCTTTCCTCACAGGGCTTGTGTTCCAAGCCCCTCAGCAGCCTCGTTGCCCTCCTCTGGATGTGCTCAAGCATCTCAATGTTCTTCCTGAACTGAGGCGCCCAGAACTGGACGCAATACTCAAGGTGTGGCCTCATCAGTGCCGAGTACAGGGGAAAAAAGAATGACCTCCCTGCTCCTGCTGGCCACACCATTCCTGATACAGGCCAGGATGCCGTTGGCCTTCTTGGCCACCAGGGCATACTGCTGGGTCACGTTCAGCTGGCTGTCGACCAGAACCCCCAGGTCCCTTTCTGCCTGAACACTGTCCAGCCACACTGTCCCCAGTCTATAACGTTGCAGAGGGTTATTGTGGCCAAAGTGCAGGACTCGGCACTTGGATTTGTTAAGCTTTATCCTATTGGACTCTGCCCATCCATCCAACCGATCCAGGTCTCTCTGCAAAGCCCTCCATCTTTCCAACAGATCGACACATGCTCCCAGCTTAGTGTCATCTGCAAATTTACTAATGAAAGATTCAATACCCTCATCCATGTCATCAACAAAATATTGAACAGAGCTGGCCCCAGCACAGACCCCTGAGGAACACCACTGGTGACTGGCCCCCATCTGGATGCAGCACCATTCACCACCACTCTCTGGGTCCAGCCATCCAGCCAGTTCCTAACCCAGTACAGAGTGCTCCTGTCCAAGCCACGGGCTGCCAGGAGTATGCTGTGGGAGACAGTGTCAAAGGCCTTGCTGAAGTCCAAATAAACAACATCCACAGCCTTCCGTGCATCCACCAGGCGGGTCACCTGGTCATAAAAGGAAATCAGGTTGGTCAAACACGACCTACCCCTCCTAAACCCATGCTGGCTGGGTCTAATACCCTGGTCATCCTGTAAATTTTGTGTATGACACTATATAATCCATTATTCTTGTATTGAGGTCAGGCAGGACTGCTGACTGTAATTACCAGGATCCTCCTTTGCACTCTTTTTGTGAGTGGGTGTCACATTGGCCAGCTTCCAGTCATCCGGAACCTCACCAGTGAGCCAGGACTGATGGTAAATGATGGAGAGTGGCTTTGCAAGCTCATCTGCCAGCTCCCTCAATACCCTGGGATGGATCCCATCTGGTCCCGTAGATTTATGGATATCCAAGTATTTCAGCAGTTCTCTGACTGCCTCCTCCTGGATAACAGAGGGACCATTCTGTTCCCTGACATCATCTACCAACCCAAGAGGACAGTCGTCATGAAGGCAAGTTGTCTTCCCACTAAAAACTGAGGCAAAGTAGGCATTAAGCACTTCTGCCTTCTCCTCATCTGTAGTTACTAAGTTCCCTCCCTCGTCCAATAAAGAACAAAGGTTGGTTTTAGCCTTCCTTTTACCATTAATATATTTGTAAAAACATTTTTTATTATCCTGTACAGCAGCCGCCATTCTAAGTTTAAAACTGAGCTTTGCCTCCCTAATTTTTTTCCTACATGCCCTAGCACCCTCCTAAATACTTCTGGAGAGACCTGACACTCCTTCCAAAGATGATATATCCTCTTTTTATTCCTAAGTTCCTGCAAGACCTCCTGGCCCATCCAGGCTGGACATTTACCCCATCAACTTATCTTTCAGCACACAGGGACAGTCTGTCCCTGTGTCCTCAAGATCTCTGCTTTGAGGCATGCCCACCTTTCCTGAACTCCTTTGTTTTTAAGAGCTGCTTCCCAAGGAATGCTCTGAATAAATCTCCTAAATAGGCCAAAGTCTGCCCTCTGGAAGTCCAGTGCAAGAGTCTTACTGGTGCTCCTCCTGATTTCACCAAATATTGAGAACTCTACAATTTCACGATCACTGTGCCCCAAGCGGCCTCCAACCACTGCATCTCCCACCAGCCCATCTCTATTTGCAAACAGCAGATCTAACATAGTCCCTCCCCTGGTGGGTTCACCTCCAGCTGCGACAAAGAGTTGTCCTCCATACACTCCAAACATTTCCTGGACTGCCTCTTATATTATCATCCCTTCATCAAAAACCATTTGCAAACCAAAGAATGGCCCTTTCTTTGCCTCCGTTAAGTTTTATTTTTTGTCGGTGACTCTAAATGGATGACGTTAAGGTAAATGAGCTGCTGCTTTGAGATGGGAAAAAAATTTCCAAGCCTTTCACATTCTCAGACCATCCCAATTAATTTGGGACGTTTGCAACTTTTTGGAACTACTTGAGTTGAGCAACACAGAAGTAAAGCTTTCCTGAAGTGAGGACTCTTAAATGCCAGATTCTTCTGTGCCTTTGCTGCGAAGGTGATTTTGTGCTGCTGGAAATTACTTCAATGAGAAAATAATTCCAACATGGAGTAAGAGCTTCTGACAAAGACCAGGTGTTGCCAGCAGTTGCTCCAGGCGCTCCTGCCAAGAGCCACATGCAAGAAGAAGCACAGCCCCCAGTGCACTTTAGCTGCCCTCTGGCACAGAAGCCTCCTGGTGGGCACAGGTCTCTGGGGCAGGAGACAGGCACCAGCGCTGCCAGGCTTGGGGGTGTGGCAGGTCTGCTTCAGTGGGGACTTGGCCACACCTGCTAATCTCAGTGCTCCCCGGCCCCAGGGCTCAGAGCAGCAATCGTGCCCTGGCCCACACCTTCCTTGTCTCTGTCACACCCGTGGTTTTAGGATGGCCACCAGGCGGGTCATGTCCCAAGGAGGCCATGACAGGTTCTGTGGAAGGCCCCGTGCCTTTCCTGCTGCGACTGTGTCAGCAGCCCTGGGGGCTCCTTCTGCTGCCCAGAGCCCACAGAGCAGGGCAGCGTTTACTGATGATTTGAGCCATCAAATCATTAAAGATCCTGTCAGGCTGTCTTAGACACTTGGGATGAGGGATTTCTTCCAACCTGGGCCGCTTTGGGTGGGGTGGGGGCAGTGCCAGGGCAGGTGGCAGTGTGTGCAAGGGCCCTTTGTGACATGGTGCAGCATGGTCACCGTGGAATGGAATGGAACAGGGTGTCCTTGGTGATGTGTGGTGACGTAGGTGCTGGTGGCAACGCGCCTACGCCACAGTGCTCGGTGCACGCGACGGGACAGGACGCGCCAGAGCGGTGCTGTGAGGAGCCCCCACACAGCCCACTCATTTGTGTCTGACCCGGAGCTTTTCCGAGGTGTTACTCCTGCAGCTGACCTCGCGGCCAGACTGCGGGACTTGGTGACTCGGAGCTTTCCCGAGACATCTCCCATCCCTGCGGCCGGTGCCCTCGAGGCCAGACCGCGGGATTTGGTCACCCTGAATCCTTTACGAGGAGTCTCCTGTCATTGTGGCAGGAGCCCTCAAGAGTGCAGGGCTTGCTGTCCTGCAGCCTTCCTGAGGCTTCTCTGTTGCAGGTGCCTTTGAGGCACAACTGCACGACTTGTTGCCTCAGAGCTTTCCCGAGGCATCTGTCTGAAGGTGCCCTCGAGGACAGACGCTGGCATGGCGGGCAGATTTCTCGGTCTGCTCAAAGTGTTCAGGCGGAAAAAGAATAAAGACCCTGGAGCAGCTCCAGCACCACAGCCTGAAGAGCTGGAGCAGTTCCAGCCACTGAAGGATGGTGAGTGGCAGAGCCAGGCCACAGGGCTGATGGCTGCACCCAGCTTGGTCCCATATCTCATCCTCACCCCCATCCCCATCCCTATCCCATCCCATCCCATTCCATCCCATCCCATCCCATCCCATCCCATCCCATCCCATCCCATCCCATCCCATCCCATCCCATCCCATCCCATCCCATCCCATCCCATCCCATCCCATCCCATCCCATCCCATCCCATCCCATCCCATCCCATCCCATCCCATCCCATCCCATCCCATCCCATCCCTTCCCTTCCCATCCCACCTATGGACCGGATGGAAGAGGAGCCAAGGCTGCCCCTGCAGCAGTTGTGCTCCATCCCCTGGGGCATCCTGGAGCTGTCCCTGCCTGGGGAGCGCAGGGCTGGGCTGTGTTCTCTGGCCTCTCCTGCAGCCTCTCAGCTCTGGCTGCGCTCGCCCTTTGCCAGATGCAGCTGTGGACGGGACACAAGAGCAGAAGCCCTCCCGTGGCCGCTTCCGCAGGACACTGAAGGTACCTGCAGCCATCCCCACCTGGGCTGGGCCTTCAGTCCCTGCTCAGCTGAGTACCGCGCTTGGAACACTCCATGGAACATGCCTCTCTTCCCTGTCCTTTGTTCTCCTGCAGGCCTTGCGGAAGCTTGTGCCCCTTCGACATAGAAAGAGCAGCACCACAGCAACTGAGGGCACAGCCGAGCCTGACTCCGGGCTGACCCAGCTCCAGGCAGAGCGTGATGTCAGCCCAGATTCGACTGAGTACTTGGAAGACTCTGACACTGCAAGGAATGACGACAGGGCAAAGACTGACATGGCAGTGTCTGAGGACGTGGCCATCACAAACACCAACACCAGAGAGACTCAAGGCATCGCAACTACTGACGCCATGCTCATTCCCTCTGCGATTCATGCTCCCGCTATGGAGTTTTTCAAGGAGAGTGCTCAGCAGTCGGTAAGCAGCTTGGGGCCAGGGCTGAAGGCCTCCCAGGATCGTGTGCCCCCTCAGGCCACAGCCACTGGGCCACCTCAGTCTTTGAGGCCAGCAGGGTGTGGCGGGAAGGGAAGCATTTCTTGGGGGAAGCTGGGGAAGCTGCTCCCTTGAACAGCGCTCCAAGTCTTCCCCATGTCTCCTGCAGGTGCCAGCCATGGTGAAGAACATTCACCAGAGACTGGCGTCTCATGTCACTGAGGATGCCAGGCTGCGCATTACCATTCTGAGGCTGGCTGAAGAACAACCTGCTGACGTGGTGCTGACCCTCCTGCACTGTGCCCCAACGTGTGACAGGTACGGGGCCCACCTGCCTTGAGAGCTCAGGGCTCAGCAGCCTTTAGCACAGCCAGTCCAATGGGGTCTGCCAGACAGGTGGAGCAGTCCAGGACCCTCGGGCCCCTCTGTTTCCCAAGCCTGCTGCTGTGCTCCCTCCCTGCCCCTCAGGGCACCAGGGCTCTGTCACCTGGGTCTCCACAGCTGCACAGGGCATGGGACTGTGACTGAGACACCCCTGACACAGAGCTCTGATCCCATAGAGCTGCTGCAATGATGTGGAGAGCCATAGGCTCGTCAGATGTGACAGTGGAGAAGGTACTGCCAACACTGCTCAGCGTGATGGAGGATTGGCCTCTGCACAAACATTCACCTCCGATGGGAACAAGAAGGATGTTTTTGCCCTGGCAGTGAGTTTCTAGAACTGGCCTCTGCTCGCTGCCCGGTCCCCTCTCCATCCTCTCCTTGCCTTAGGCGTTGGCCTAGGGCTGGGTTTAGGGGCACCAGGCCCCCTGCTCCCCCTGCATCTCACCACAGGCCCTGCCACACGGGCATCTTAGCACTGAGCTCTGCCTCTGGCTGCTTCTTTTGCAGGCAACTCTGGTGCTGTGGGTGATTGTCCAGGGGCCTGAGTGCCACCAGGCAATGCTCCTTTATTCAGCCCGCCTGTTTGTGGCTCTACTCTTCCACATTGTCATCACCACACAGGAGATGCACAAAGAAGTTGGTGATTTCTGGAGAGCATGCCAGGAGGATCACCACCTTCCCAGCCACCCCAACAGGTCCCAGTCCTCCTGTCTTTTAATGTCCTTGTCGCCAGCGCCAGTGCTCCCGGTGCGACCTGGGCTTTGCTCTGCACACAGGTTTGCGGTGCAGACCATGAGGGCTCTGCTCAGCCAACTGTGGTGTGACAAAGAGCTGATCGCTATGGAGAGCAAGCATGGCTGGGAAACTCTGCTCTGCGCCGACACCCAGCACTATGCCGTGGGTCTGCTGGCCAGGTGAGACCCTCTTCTCTCCCACATTTGTGCCCTGTGCCCGAGGTGCCCCACACAGTCCCTGTGGTCATGGGCCTGAGGGCCTCGTCACCGAGGACGGCCAAGCAGGCTGGAAAAGGCTGGGAGAGGAGCGTGCCCAGAAGCGGCCGCCTCCCAAAGCACCCACATCCCCTCCAGGGATGCTGGGGAAAGACCAGACCTCTGTGAGTCAGTCCTGGGAGAGCTTTGTCCCCCCGCCCAGCTCAGGGTCTTGGCGCCTTTTTTGTCCCTGGCAGGGAGATGCGTCGTGACTTGGGCCTCATGTGCTCCCACATCGCATTCTACCTACTCCAGCTTCTAAGCAGGGAGGAGCCACGCTGGGATCTGCCCTTCCTGGCATTTCTTGTGGAGGTGAGCCAGTGCTGCCTTGCTGAGCTCTGTTCCCAGCTCTCTGCCCTCTCGTAGCCGCAGTGGCCTGGGCCACTGCCCGAGCCCTGTGCTGCTACCTGGGCCCAGCCTTGTGTGGTTCTGGGCTCCTGCCCTTTGGGTCCCCTGTCACTGCCATGTGCCTTTCAGGTCCTCAAGTGCCTGGACTTGAGTGAATGTGCAGACACTGTCCTGGAAGTCATGTCAAGGCACCTGCGGGGCAAGTGCAGGCAGAGGCGTCGCCTGGCTCTCAGAGGCCTTGTGCTGCTCAGCAAGGATCCCTTGATGGTGAGAAGGGGGCAGCGGCCAAAGCTGCGCTGGGGAAAGCAGCCCCTTGGGCTGGCTGGGCTTCAGGAGCTTGAGGCAGCTGCTCCCAGCTCTCCTGCCTCCTGGTTCAGCTGCTCAGATGCTTTGGAACAGGCCTTTGGCCTCTGGGCCCTGCAGCAGCAGGGTGGGGTTCCAGTGCCAGGGGGAGAGGTGTTGGCAGTGCAGCTGTTGATGGCTTCCCAGTACAGCCTTGCGTTCCACACAGGCCAGACGTTTACTCAGCCTGTCTCAGAGCATTCTGGAGCTGCTGAGTGATGCCGATGGAGAAGTGGTCAGCATGTCCCTCTCCGTGCTCACGAATGTGCTCCAGAACAATGACATCGCAATTAGGCAGCACCATCGCCCTGAAGCTAGCTGACCTACTCCTGTCACTCTTTAGAAACGTAAGCCTCTGTACCGCGGGCACTGTCTGCTGCCCAGAACTTTGTGCCCTGTGGATTTTTAGGCTTTTGCCCAGCTGGGCTGGAGAAGTTTGGTGCTGAGGTCTTTTCCGCTTCCTTTCCTTCAGGACAACAGCCATGTGCAGCTGCTCGCCATTGAGCTTTTCCAAAAGGTTATGCGCTTGGTAGTGGAGGAGGGAAAAAAGCTCCTGAAAAGAACAGTGAGCCAGAGCCTGCTCCCACTCTTCTTACACTGCCACGAGGTGAACTGGCGCGTGGCGAAGGTGAGGTTTTGTGTGATGCTGGTGCATCCCTGAGAAGGGGCTGGGCTGCTTCCTGCCCGGGCACCTTCCGGGTTGCAGCCTCCTCCTGGCCTTGGCACTGGGACGCAGGTCCTGTGCCCTGGGCTGCGCTGCCATCTCCTGTCTCTGCTGCTCTCCAGGCCTCTCGGGAAACGCTGCATTGGGGCAGCCCGTGTTCCTGAAGAGAAGCAATCTCCAGCAGGTGCTGCTGAAGGAGAAGCTGCTGAAGTTCGCCGAGTGCCTGGTAAGGACGGCCTGGAGAAGCCAAATCCTCAGCCTGGGGAAGCCCCCTGACCGCGGTGCTGAGTGTGTGGGGCTGGCAGCTGTGGCCCCTGCCCAGTGCTGCACCCGGGGGCGCCAGCCTGTGCTCAACACACCCTGGGCTGGCTTTCCTGGGCTGTGAGGGCTCTTCTCCAGGCTCCTGTGGCCCCGAGCCGGGCACCAACAGAGCCCCGGCCCAGTGGGGCAGCGGGATTGGGCGGCACCGCGGCTCCCCGGGCAGCACCCGGCCCTCTGGCCCCTCCAGACGCCGGCGCCAGCGACTGCCGGCTGGGCATCAGGGCTGTGTGGGAAGGGCAGGCCGGGGCTGGGCACAGGGAGCGCCCGGCCGAGGGGCTGAGCCCGCGCCAAACCTTCCCTCCTGCCGCTCTCTCCAGCTGGTAGAGGACGAGAGCCGAGCGGCCGAGCACCTGCGCCGCACCCTGCCCTACGTGGAGAGCCCACAGGAGCCCCTGCGACAGGCAGCCATCAGGGTCATCGGTGAGCCATGAGCCCCGGGGTCCCTCCCCGCCCGTCGCAGCTCAGCCCCCGGCAGCGGCATCCGCACCCGGCACCGTGGAGCCGCGCCTGCCCTCGGGGCTGCTGCTGGCCCTCTCGCAGCCGTGCCCTCAGGCGTCAGGATGCGGCCGGGCCCGGGGCTGAGCCCTGCCGGGACAGGAGGGCGTGTGGCGGCCACAAGGGCTGGCAGCGCCGGCTGGGAGGAGCTGTGCCGCTGGGGCTGTGACAGGCTCTGTGTTCCCAGGGATCGCCGGGGTGTTCCTCATGGGCCAGAAGGGAGAGCTCCAGGCCCTCAGTGAAGGTGAGTGAGAGCAGCGGGCTGGCGTGGGGGCTGCCATGGGGAGACGCAATGCCTGGGCAGGGAGCTGCATTCCCTGCCCCGCTTGCGGACGGCTTTGCTCCCCGTGTGGACGAGGGGTGGCGCGGGCAGAGCGTACAGAGAGAGTTCAGGGACGCGGGCGGGGCGATTCGTGGCCAGCACCTTGCGACCATTCCCGTTGGCTCCTCCTCTCTCTCGTGGCCGTGGTGAGAGCTGGGTGGGATGGCCCTCGGCGGGAGGGTCTCCTTGGATTCCCGCAGATCCGGGCTCTGATCGTGGCTCTGCTCCTGTCTCTTCCAGCTCTTCAGGCCCTGAGAGAAGACGACAGCCCCTCTATGATAAACCATTTTGTTCAACTGACCTTTGAGGGGCGAGCTGCAGAACTACGATCATCTGGCAGCTCAGAAGAACTGGTGCCTTACAAGATCTCCAAGTACGGCAGAAGATGAGACTGCCTGGAGACCAGAGGAGACCAGCTGGAGCTCCAGGCGCAGCTGAATGATTTGCACAGCAGAGCCTGTGGGGAGCTCATGTGGCTTCAGCCCTCTCCCTACCTGCCACACCTCTTTTTCCCCTCCACTATTCCTCCATTTTGACAGCTCCATCTCTTCAGCCCTGACACCATGCCCATCCCCTTTGTTCCCTCTCAGCTCATTCCTTTGTTTTTCCTTCTACAAATAAACAGTTTGTCTTGTTCACTTTATCTGCATCTCTGTGGAGCTGAAGCAATGTAAATCCAGAGCCCTGGGACACACAGGCCCCTCCTGCTGCTCTCTTCTGCGCTGTGTTTTGTGCACAGACATAGAGGAAGAAGGGGCAGATCAGCTGGAAAGGTCCCTGTGCTGAAGGTCCAGTTCCACAAGACTGTAGTGCTAAAGGTCTTGCTGAGTACCCTGAAGGTCCTGGATTTTAGAAGATCCAGCTTGAGTGTGCTCTGAACCCAGCTATGAGGGATTGCATGGCGAGTGTCCACGGAGGGCAAAGGAGCTTGGAATGCTGCAAGTTTTCAAGAATAGCTTCCTGAAAGCACAGCAGGCTCCATCCCTACACAGCATCAGGAAGCGGGCAAACCAGAGACTATCTGGGCTTAAGAGGGAGCTTTGAGTGCGCCTAAGAGCAAACGAAGCAGCAGCACAGCGGCCGACACTCAGACATGGCACCGTGTCAGTGTCCAGAGCGCTGCCCGGCAGTGCCGGGATCCCGGGTGCGGTTGTGGTCGCCACAACGGAGGAATCGCCACCCCGCCTCAGACCCAGCCAGAAAGCCAACCAAGTGAGAGCAGAGGGGGCACCCTTCCAGTTTCTCTTGGTTGCACGGCTGCAAAGCAGCCCCTGCTCCTCCTCCTCGCCTGTGTTTGGGGTGTGCTGGTGGCAAGCCAGCCAGGCTGTGCTCTGTGTTCCAAAGCCTGTTCAAAGCGGGCATGAGAATGCTGCATGCACAGCAGAGAGTCCTGAAGTGCTGGCAAGATCTCCTGAGGAAACAGGCTCTGGTCTCTGGCCAGAACAGGCTGGTTTGCTACCGTGACCACAGGCAGGAGTTGAGCAGGTGAAGAAGCAGCAGGCAGCTTGTGTTTGTAGAGGGCCTGGGGCTGCACACCTGAACCTCCACCTGGAAACACCCTTGGGTGAATTCGCACCAGAGCTGGAGTGCCTGTTCTGAAAGGACCAGAAGAAATTCAGCCTTGCCAGGGTTTCTTAGGAGTGTGTTGGTATCCCCAGCAAAGCTACACATTTGGGGAAACGGCTTTGGAGGAAAGGGGCTTGCTTCCCAAGGAAAGTGCTTCCCAAGGAGCTCCCAGTGAGGTAGGTACAACCGTCCCCCTTTAGCTCTCTTTGGTCCTTGCAGTCCTTGTGGCCCGTTGCACTTGGCAGAGGGGCAGGGGAAGGGAGAAGGCTGTGAGGAGCAGGTTTGGCATGCGCCTGGACCTGCAGAGGCAAACCCAAGCACCTGCAGCAGGGTGTGTTATCCCTCTTTGGACAGAGGAGCAGCTCTGTCCAGCTGCGAGCCCCAAAGCTCCCTTTGAGAGCTGTGAATTAAAAAGCCTTTACGCACACACTTTTCACAACTTGCCCGCCTGATGTGTTTCAAATCCTGGCAATAGGCATTTGCCTCTTGCTTGGTGGAAGCTGCTCCGGCCCTGGGCCAGCATGGAACTGGGCTGTGTGGGCCAGGCAGTGCTGAGAGTCTTGGCTGATCTTGGTGTGGCCTTGGCCTCAGAAAAGGAAGGTTGGCCTTCCAAGGTGTCCTGCTCCTTAGCTCTTCCTGTGCATCTTGGAGAGAACAAGGTAGGCATTTCTGGCAGCTGGCATTAGCAGGCCTTAAAATGAGGGCATGTTGTGGAGCAAGCCCAGCTGCGATACCCTGGGAGGAGCCAAGTGCTCCGTGCTCCTCTGCTGACACGTGAGCATGTGTCTGCTCTCGGGATGACCCTGGCGGTGTGAGGGGCTACTACAGGGACACCAGACAGCCGGTGCTGTCCTGCTGGGTCCCAGCAGTGCCTCGCAGCAGTCCTGCATCTGCATCAGGATGCTGGCCATGAGAGGTCCTGGAAGCTGAGGCAGCTCATCTTAAGCTTTTGCGTAGGTACCTACAGGTCAAGTCCAACGGTGTTCCCTCAGGATATGAGAGTCCTGAGGGGTCCTCCCAGAGCTGCTTGATGCCACCCACTCCTTGGGGCACCAGTTGCCTTCCTGTGGAGTGTTCTACATCCTCCGAGACAAAAGAGGGAGCTGGACAAAGAGCTTGCCAGGGTGCTCTCAATCCTTTACCAGCAGTCCTGGTTAAGTGGAGAAGTCCAAGCTCAAATGTGCAAATGTAAACGGCTGGGCACAGGAAGTGTTAGTGGGAAGGATGATCCAGGAATCCTATGCCTGGCAGCCTGAGCTTGCTACCCGGGAAGGCCTTGGAGCAGACCCTGCTGAGTGCCATCCCACGGCACATGCACAGAACCAGGGGGTCTGCTGGAGGGTGGGAAAAACAACGTGGAGAGTGGAGGGATAGGGACATCTGGGGGTCCTGGTGGGGTGTTGAGGGCTCCTGTGTGGGTCTTTGGAGAGGTTGGTGTTGGTGGGCGTGTTGGGGAAAGAGTTGTCTGGAAGGTGAGAGGTCAAAGCTGGAATTTGAGTCAGTTTGAAGGCAGCATCTGTGGTTTGGCACAGCTTTGGTTATGGAAGGCAGAAGGAATATCTGTGACTTTTTCTGTTAGTGATTCCTGGTTCTCCTGCAGAAAAGAAGAGGGGAGAGCTGTACTTTACTGGCCACTGAGATATCTGGGGGGGGGGGGGGGGAGGATTAGCCTTTTTGCAATCTACTCTTCTTTGGGTTACTTTTGTAACACTGAATGGACTGGCATTCCTTGAGAGCTCTTATTCCTTAACAGAATTAGGATATTCACAGAATCACAGAATTTCAAGATTGGAAGAGACTTCCAAGATCATCGAGTCCAACCCATGCTCCAACACCTCAACTAGACCATGGCACCGAGTGCCGCATCCAGTCTTTTTTTAAACACATCCAGGGATGGTGACTCCACCACCTCCCCGGGCAGACCATTCCAGTACTTAATCACTCCTTCTGTGAAAAACTTTTTTCTAAGATCTAATCTAGACTTCCCTTGATGCAGCTTGAGACTGTGTCCTCTCCTTCTGTCCGTTGTTGCCTGGAGAAAGAGACCAACCCCCAGCTGACTACAACCACCCTTCAGGAAGTTGTAGAGATAAGGTCACCTCTGAGTCTCCTTTTCTCCAGGCTAAACAACCCCAGCTCCCACAGTCTTTCCTCACAGGGCTTGTGTTCCAAGCCCCTCAGCAGCCTCGTTGCCCTCCTCTGGATGTGCTCAAGCATCTCAATGTTCTTCCTGAACTGAGGCGCCCAGAACTGGACGCAATACTCAAGGTGTGGCCTCATCAGTGCCGAGTACAGGGGAAAAAAGAATGACCTCCCTGCTCCTGCTGGCCACACCATTCCTGATACAGGCCAGGATGCCGTTGGCCTTCTTGGCCACCAGGGCATACTGCTGGGTCACGTTCAGCTGGCTGTCGACCAGAACCCCCAGGTCCCTTTCTGCCTGAACACTGTCCAGCCACACTGTCCCCAGTCTATAACGTTGCAGAGGGTTATTGTGGCCAAAGTGCAGGACTCGGCACTTGGATTTGTTAAGCTTTATCCTATTGGACTCTGCCCATCCATCCAACCGATCCAGGTCTCTCTGCAAAGCCCTCCATCTTTCCAACAGATCGACACATGCTCCCAGCTTAGTGTCATCTGCAAATTTACTAATGAAAGATTCAATACCCTCATCCATGTCATCAACAAAATATTGAACAGAGCTGGCCCCAGCACAGACCCCTGAGGAACACCACTGGTGACTGGCCCCCATCTGGATGCAGCACCATTCACCACCACTCTCTGGGTCCAGCCATCCAGCCAGTTCCTAACCCAGTACAGAGTGCTCCTGTCCAAGCCACGGGCTGCCAGGAGTATGCTGTGGGAGACAGTGTCAAAGGCCTTGCTGAAGTCCAAATAAACAACATCCACAGCCTTCCGTGCATCCACCAGGCGGGTCACCTGGTCATAAAAGGAAATCAGGTTGGTCAAACACGACCTACCCCTCCTAAACCCATGCTGGCTGGGTCTAATACCCTGGTCATCCTGTAAATTTTGTGTGATGACACTCAATATAAACTGTTCCATTATTCTTGCCAGGTATTGAGGTCAGGCTGACTGGTCTGTAATTACCAGGATCCTCCTTTGCACTCTTTTTGTGAGTGGGTGTCACATTGGCCAGCTTCCAGTCATCCGGAACCTCACCGGTGAGCCAGGACTGATGGTAAATGATGGAGAGTGGCTTTGCAAGCTCATCTGCCAGCTCCCTCAATACCCTGGGATGGATCCCATCTGGTCCCGTAGATTTATGGATATCCAAGTATTTCAGCAGTTCTCTGACTGCCTCCTCCTGGATAACAGAGGGACCATTCTGTTCCCTGACATCATCTACCAACCCAAGAGGACAGTCGTCATGAAGGCAAGTTGTCTTCCCACTAAAAACTGAGGCAAAGTAGGCATTAAGCACTTCTGCCTTCTCCTCATCTGTAGTTACTAAGTTCCCTCCCTCGTCCAATAAAGAACAAAGGTTGGTTTTAGCCTTCCTTTTACCATTAATATATTTGTAAAAACATTTTTTATTATCCTGTACAGCAGCCGCCATTCTAAGTTTAAACTGAGCTTTGGCCTCCCTAATTTTTTTCCTACATGCCCTAGCAGCCCTCCTAAATACTTCTGGAGAGACCTGACACTCCTTCCAAAGATGATATATCCTCTTTTTATTCCTAAGTTCCTGCAAGACCTCCTGGCCCATCCAGGCTGGACATTTACCCCATCAACTTATCTTTCAGCACACAGGGACAGTCTGTCCCTGTGTCCTCAAGATCTCTGCTTTGAGGCATGCCCACCTTTCCTGAACTCCTTTGTTTTTAAGAGCTGCTTCCCAAGGAATGCTCTGAATAAATCTCCTAAATAGGCCAAAGTCTGCCCTCTGGAAGTCCAGTGCAAGAGTCTTACTGGTGCTCCTCCTGATTTCACCAAATATTGAGAACTCTACAATTTCACGATCACTGTGCCCCAAGCGGCCTCCAACCACTGCATCTCCCACCAGCCCATCTCTATTTGCAAACAGCAGATCTAACATAGTCCCTCCCCTGGTGGGTTCACCTCCAGCTGCGACAAAGAGTTGTCCTCCATACACTCCAAACATTTCCTGGACTGCCTCTTATATTATCATCCCTTCATCAAAAACCATTTGCAAACCAAAGAATGGCCCTTTCTTTTGCCTCCGTTAAGTTTTATTTTTTGTCGGTGACTCTAAATGGATGACGTTAAGGTAAATGAGCTGCTGCTTTGAGATGGGAAAAAAATTTCCAAGCCTTTCACATTCTCAGACCATCCCAATTAATTTGGGACGTTTGCAACTTTTTGGAACTACTTGAGTTGAGCAACACAGAAGTAAAGCTTTCCTGAAGTGAGGACTCTTAAATGCCAGATTCTTCTGTGCCTTTGCTGCGAAGGTGATTTTGTGCTGCTGGAAATTACTTCAATGAGAAAATAATTCCAACATGGAGTAAGAGCTTCTGACAAAGACCAGGTGTTGCCAGCAGTTGCTCCAGGCGCTCCTGCCAAGAGCCACATGCAAGAAGAAGCACAGCCCCCAGTGCACTTTAGCTGCCCTCTGGCACAGAAGCCTCCTGGTGGGCACAGGTCTCTGGGGCAGGAGACAGGCACCAGCGCTGCCAGGGCTTGGGGGTGTGGCAGGTCTGCTTCAGTGGGGACTTGGCCACACCTGCTAATCTCAGTGCTCCCCGGCCCCAGGGCTCAGAGCAGCAATCGTGCCCTGGCCCACACCTTCCTTGTCTCTGTCACACCCGTGGTTTTAGGATGGCCACCAGGCGGGTCATGTCCCAAGGAGGCCATGACAGGTTCTGTGGAAGGCCCCGTGCCTTTCCTGCTGCGACTGTGTCAGCAGCCCTGGGGGCTCCTTCTGCTGCCCAGAGCCCACAGAGCAGGGCAGCGTTTACTGATGATTTGAGCCATCAAATCATTAAAGATCCTGTCAGGCTGTCTTAGACACTTGGGATGAGGGATTTCTTCCAACCTGGGCCGCTTTGGGTGGGGTGGGGGCAGTGCCAGGGCAGGTGGCAGTGTGTGCAAGGGCCCTTTGTGACATGGTGCAGCATGGTCACCGTGGAATGGAATGGAACAGGGTGTCCTTGGTGATGTGTGGTGACGTAGGTGCTGGTGGCAACGCGCCTACGCCACAGTGCTCGGTGCACGCGACGGGACAGGACGCGCCAGAGCGGTGCTGTGAGGAGCCCCCACACAGCCCACTCATTTGTGTCTGACCCGGAGCTTTTCCGAGGTGTTACTCCTGCAGCTGACCTCGCGGCCAGACTGCGGGACTTGGTGACTCGGAGCTTTCCCGAGACATCTCCCATCCCTGCGGCCGGTGCCCTCGAGGCCAGACCGCGGGATTTGGTCACCTGAATCCTTTACGAGGAGTCTCCTGTCATTGTGGCAGGAGCCCTCAAGAGTGCAGGGCTTGCTGTCCTGCAGCCTTCCTGAGGCTTCTCTGTTGCAGGTGCCTTTGAGGCACAACTGCACGACTTGTTGCCTCAGAGCTTTCCCGAGGCATCTGTCTGAAGGTGCCCTCGAGGACAGACGCTGGCATGGCGGGCAGATTTCTCGGTCTGCTCAAAGTGTTCAGGCGGAAAAAGAATAAAGACCCTGGAGCAGCTCCAGCACCACAGCCTGAAGAGCTGGAGCAGTTCCAGCCACTGAAGGATGGTGAGTGGCAGAGCCAGGCCACAGGGCTGATGGCTGCACCCAGCTTGGTCCCATATCTCATCCTCACCCCCATCCCATCCTATCCCATCCCATCCATCCCATCCCATTCCATCCCATCCCATCCCATCCCATCCCATCCCATCCCATCCCATCCCATCCCATCCCATCCCATCCCATCCCATCCCATCCCATCCCATCCCATCCCATCCCATCCCATCCCATCCCATCCCATCCCATCCCATCCCATCCCATCCCTTCCCTTCCCATCCCACCTATGGACCGGATGGAAGAGGAGCCAAGGCTGCCCCTGCAGCAGTTGTGCTCCATCCCCTGGGGCATCCTGGAGCTGTCCCTGCCTGGGGAGCGCAGGGCTGGGCTGTGTTCTCTGGCCTCTCCTGCAGCCTCTCAGCTCTGGCTGCGCTCGCCCTTTGCCAGATGCAGCTGTGGACGGGACACAAGAGCAGAAGCCCTCCCGTGGCCGCTTCCGCAGGACACTGAAGGTACCTGCAGCCATCCCCACCTGGGCTGGGCCTTCAGTCCCTGCTCAGCTGAGTACCGCGCTTGGAACACTCCATGGAACATGCCTCTCTTCCCTGTCCTTTGTTCTCCTGCAGGCCTTGCGGAAGCTTGTGCCCCTTCGACATAGAAAGAGCAGCACCACAGCAACTGAGGGCACAGCCGAGCCTGACTCCGGGCTGACCCAGCTCCAGGCAGAGCGTGATGTCAGCCCAGATTCGACTGAGTACTTGGAAGACTCTGACACTGCAAGGAATGACGACAGGGCAAAGACTGACATGGCAGTGTCTGAGGACGTGGCCATCACAAACACCAACACCAGAGAGACTCAAGGCATCGCAACTACTGACGCCATGCTCATTCCCTCTGCGATTCATGCTCCCGCTATGGAGTTTTTCAAGGAGAGTGCTCAGCAGTCGGTAAGCAGCTTGGGGCCAGGGCTGAAGGCCTCCCAGGATCGTGTGCCCCCTCAGGCCACAGCCACTGGGCCACCTCAGTCTTTGAGGCCAGCAGGGTGTGGCGGGAAGGGAAGCATTTCTTGGGGGAAGCTGGGGAAGCTGCTCCCTTGAACAGCGCTCCAAGTCTTCCCCATGTCTCCTGCAGGTGCCAGCCATGGTGAA
>JAJEOU010000578.1:0-13184 GCA_021534815.1 Acrocephalus arundinaceus
TGCACCGACAATTTCAGATCTCCCTGAATGATGCCCAAGGGATTGTGCGTGCCTGCCCTCAGTGTAGCCATCATGGGCCAGGCCTTGGCTTAGGCACAAACCCAAGAGGGTTGAAAGCTTTAGAATTATGGCAGATGGATGTAACCCATGTTCCAGAGTTTGGGAGGTTGAAATATGTCCATGTCACGATAGATACCTATTCTAAATTTATCTGGGCCACAGCACAACCAGGGGAAAAGGCTTTGCATGTTGAGAGACACCTGTCTATCTGCTTTGCTGTGATGGGTGTGCCTGTAGAGATCAAAACCGACAATGGTCCGGCCTATACCAGTCAGCGAATTGCCAGATTTATGCAGACATGGGGGGTGAAGCATACCACCGGAATCCCCCATTCCCCTACAGGCCAAGCCATTGTAGAAAGGGCCAATCGTACCTTGAAAGAATACCTAGCAAAGCAGAAGCAGAATGGTGAGGTTGATGTAGCTAGTCGATTGTCTAAGGTATTGTTCACTCTAAACTTTTTATGTTTAGCAGAAGGAAGAGAAGAACCTGCAGTCATGATACATCATTATACAGTGAAAGAGGGAAGACCACAGGCGATCCCAGGACTTTATGTCTATCATAAGAACATGCAGACGGGTAAATGGGAGGGACCCAGTCCTGTTTTGTTTAATGGTCGTGGATACATGTGTGTTTCCACAGGAAAATCAAGATCTGTCTGGGTGCCGAGTCGATTCACTCGTGCGTGTCCTCAATCAGAGATACCAGCTAACGGTGATAACAACAGTGCCGACGGCGACTTACCTGGAGAGCCTTGTGACAACCCTCAGACTGCTGAAAACTAACTTTGTTAAGAGCAGAGAAATAATTATATAGCTACAGTTGTTAAGTTTAATTGTTAAGTTTAGTCGTTAAGTTGTGTTTAAAGTTAAGTTTAGTGTTAAGTTGTTTTTTAGTTAATTAGAGGGTTTGTTTTTTTTGTAATTTTTATATATAGAATTAGAAAAGATAACCAGAGAAGATAAACAGAATGTTAAGATTTCAAGTGATCATTATAATTAACATCATTGTTTCAACAAGAGGGGTGTCAGAATTGCTTAACGTTGACTCAAGACAAAATATGTGGGTCACCTGGGCCAATCAAACTGGGCAAGACTCATTTTGTCTGTCCTTGACCACGCCATCTAATCCTTTTCGTACTTGCCTGATCGGAGTCCCAGTGAATTCTATGTCAGATTTTAAAGCTCTGACTCAAGCCAAAATTAATCCAAAAAGTGCTCTGGGAGCCCAAGCTGTTGCTATCGCACAAAATCTTAAAATCACCAGTACTGGACCTCAAGAACTTGACCTCATGGGTTCTGTGCCAGGCAATTATTGTTTGGTTTTTGGTCGGTTTTTTTTAAATTCAAGTTTACTAATTATAAAAGAAGAATGGTCCAGAAGTAGCGACACTTGGGTGTCTCCAAAATCCCCATTGTATTATAATAATTCTGAATATTGCAACAATTGGACTGCATCTATAACACCGGCAAAGGGTGTTGCAGAAAGACTGCCACCAGGAATCTTTCTCATTTGTGGAGACAGAGCCTGGTCTGCAATACCTCGAGGAGCTGTAGGCGGCCCATGCTATTTTGGCAAACTGACAATATTTGCTCCTAGCATTCATCAGGTTCTTGGATTACCCCACAAAAACCAACGAGTCAGGCGCAGTGTCATTCAACTAAATAGTGATTGCATTGATAAAGTAGTTTTATGGAGCCGTGCAGCTGTCATATCAGCATCATTTTTTGCCCCAGGAGTTGCGTCAGCACATGCTCTCACACAACTGAAAACCTTAGCCTGTTGGGCAGGAAAGCAAATAAATATAACATCTAACTTGTTAAGTGAACTCGCTGCAGATATTAGCGACATCCGTAATGCAGTTCTCCAAAACAGAGCTGCCATTGACTTTCTCCTTCTCTCCCAGGGGCATGGATGTGACGAGTTCGCCGGCATGTGTTGTATGAACTTATCCGACCATTCTCAATCAATTTACAAACAGCTGTCACAGCTAAAAGATAACATGAAAAAGCTTGTAGTTGTTGGCACTCCGTTTGACAATTGGCTTAGTTCATGGGGTTTTACTGGATGGATTAAAGATTTAGTTCATTTTGGTATTATAATTTTTATTGTTATTGTAGTTATTTTAGTTATTGTGCCTTGTTTATTGCAGTGTATGCAAAAATTAATTAACCGTTCTTTTAACTCAATTTGGGTAATGCAAAAAGAAAAAGGGGGAATTGTAGAGGAATTTCTTAGAGAGCAGGGGCATGATTTGTTATGGGATGTAGCCTGAGCTATCCTAAACTAGGCCTCAGATTTGGGCCTGAATTAGGCCTCAAAGTTGGGCCTTGTTAGTAGTGAGCAACTTGTGGCGCAGATAGAAATTACCTTAAGGTGTGCTTGGATTTAATTAATGTAGTTTTAGTAATTTTACCGTAGTGACCTTAAAGTTAAGATTGTTTACATTCCTTTTTAATCTAGTACCAATTAGAAAACACCTGTTCACATAAACTATCTGAGACTGTATATAAACCACCATTTTGAAGCAATAAAGGGAGAACATATGATATAACCAAATTGGTTGGACCTGTGTTGCTCTGTTCAGCCTCCCATGGAAATACCCTGATGATACCATATTGCTCACTCTGGGTACCCATGTCCTTTTAACTACCTCTGGGAGAATGTGCAAACTATCTCAACATTCTCCTAAAGGACCCTTCAGAGGTATTTTGGGATCATCATCCCTATAGTCGTGACCCTTTTTTTGACTTTCCTTTGCTGCCCACCCTGGGTGTCCTGCCATGTTTTACTCCCTGAAGTTGTACTCACTGGTGAGATTTGCTGAGATCCTTCTCAACTTTCCCTTACTGCTGCCTTTGGGCATCCATATCCATTGCTCCATTCCTGTGGACTCTTCATGGACCCCCTCTGGTTTGCCTCTCATCTGTCTCCTGGACAGTCTCGGGTACCCCATCAATTGCCTGGTGCTGACCAGTGCCAAAGGGAACTGGTCACAAAAACTGGGTGAGGCTCGCATCCATCTCCTCTTGCCATGTGCTGTCCCTGAACAATGGAAGGATACAGGACCGAGCCCCCACTTGTCAGGAAAACCCACTAATGCCAGAGGTTTATGTCCAAAAAGGAGACAGAGGAGTCTTTCAAATTTATTCAAATAAAGCGAGAGAGTCCACTGTGGAACATGCCCACAGGGTTTTCCCATTCAGGAGTTAAGTGGGTTTCTGTCTGAGGCCAGGTGCAACTGACTGCATGGGCTAGGGGCCTGTGGGGGAGGTGAGGGACTGAGACAAGGCTGTGGGGCAGCCAGGGCTCTGCACTGGGCACTGCCCAAGGCCACCACCCCGGTGTTCAGGACCAGCAGTGGCCCCCAGCTCCATGAGTTTGCATGATGCCCTGTGGCCTGCCCATCCCTGTAGCACCATCAGCTGAGCTGCACCGGCACCTGGTGCTTTACAGAGCTTGTGGAGTTGGGAGAGCAGCCTGGGGGCCCAGACAGGTGTGCCTCGGGGATGTCTGGACATAGCGACTGGGTGGGGACCAGCTTTGATGTGCAGTGTAAGGTACAGTGATAGGCTTGGGTATACATATCCTGGCCTGATGCACGGAGGGATTTTGTTTGGGTCACTGGAGAAACGAGTGATTTTGAGCTGTGAGAGAGTGAGTACCCACAGGCAGTAGCAGGGAAGGTGAGGGGGGAGGGGCTAGAAGAGGGGCAGAATAAGCCCCTAGATGAACTGATTTAGAAAGATATTGTCAGGAAAATCCACAATAGCCAAAGGTTTATGTCCAAAAAGGAGACAGAGGAGTCCAACTTTTTTCACATAAAGTGAGAGAGTCCACTGGGGCACACACCTGCAGGGTTTTTCCTCTCTCGAGGTTTTGGGGAGATGCAGCCTCCCTTTTATTCTAAACTCCCAGCCACATGTTGCCTTCTTCCTTTCCCCATTGGCTGAGGTACTAGGAAGGTACAGCCTCTCCAAACCGCCTACCCCATATCCCCCCTTGAACTTGTCATTTTACCCCAAAGTTCAGAAGTTCAGGCTTGTGCAGACCCTTGTCTGTTTCAGGAGTCAAGCTGTCTGGACTCTGCAACACACCTGCTGCCCAAAGTCAGTAGAGACATTAAGACCCATTTCAAAGACATTAACACCCATACCTTCACCCATCAAATTATTTGTAAAGATATTTGAAATGATTCCTGTGCCTGCTGGAAAGTGGCTTCCAGCTAGTCCCAGCTGCCCTGGCTAGGAATCGTTTCAGATCCGGTTAGGCAGTAGCAGGGGGACCGGCCACCACCCCCTGGTGGGTCAGAGCTACACGAGAGCTGTCGGTGAGGCTATGACGAAGGTAAGAAGAAGGAGCCTTCGTAGCAAGATGGTTTATTGTCACCTGCTCTGCATGCAGGTGAGCCACAAGTCCCTCTGCGAGGGGCGGGGTTATGGCTTATAAGGGATCAGGAGAAGGGGGCGGACACAAGAGGGAAAACCAATCAGGGGAGTGGGGATGGCACACAGACAACGAATAGGAAATGAGGGGTGGGGGATTTCCCAGCCTGCTCCAATCCGGGACTGAGTCTCTCTGAAGTCTCTGGAAAGAAGGGAGAGGCTTTCTGGAGAGTGACAGGCACTAGGAGGACAAAGGTAGGGGATTTCCAAGGCGGGAGATATACCAAATGGGGAGAAATACAGGGGGGAACTTGGGAAAAACCATTACAGAACAAATTAATATTAACAATAAATAAAAAGATAGAAAACACGCCGTTACAGATATTAGCACACATCTTTCCTCTCTTAAGACATATGGCATGAAATTCAACAATACATTAGTTTGAGAGCTGGTAGAAGGCTTTTCTGTATTTTATTCATGTCTTATTTGCAGTTCATGCTAACCCTTCCTGGTTTAAGACTGGTGATTCAATCATTTCTCATGTAGCATTTGCTTGTGTTTTGTTATTTTTTTATTCACTAATTAGTAAATCAAAAAAATTTAGCCAAAATTTAATAATTTTGAAGCCTTCCGAGGCAGAACGGGGAAGGTTATGTTATAAATAACAATACAGGTATTGGCTTTCGCATTTAGGTATTGGCTTTTACAGGTTAATATTGATTACAATGATTTTAATATAGTACTATTTGTAACCCTTTTTAACTGCTTTAGTATAGTATAATCTGTCAGCTTTTGTATGCACTGTGTAGCTTATATAAATAATAGTGTGATAAACATATATTGTAGTTTAGGCTTTTGCAAAATAATGCTTTTATTTTTAACTAACTGACAATAGTGAAAATAACTTAGTTAAGTTTATGAAAATAGCTAAAACTGTATGATCATATAACATTGAAGGAACCACACAGATAACATTGAAAGAAAGGATGTGAAAAAGACTTCTACCAATAACCCTGCAGCTATCAACAATCCCCCATTTGTCGTTGCGAGGAAATTACATACACGACTCCCCAAAATCAAATCTACACTATTGTACAACAGGCCAGCAGTCTAACAAAGCTAAAGAATTCCCAGAACATGTAAAAAATCTCACCGGAATGTTTGAATATGTATAATCCTCATGAATATACATCTAATCAATGTAATGTAAAATTATATAAGAAAATTGTTTTAAACTAACAGGGTGCTTCTGGCAGTTTGCCAGGCATCCCAGCACTGCATACTGTCCCTTTGATCCCTTATTGAACTTTTAAAAATTTTAAATAGTGAGCCTTGTTTCTCACAGTTAGAATATGTTTGTATGATTTCAAATACGTAAAAATTCTTATACCAACTCTCAGGATAAAATTGGTTGAGACAAATTATACATCCATAAGACCTTTAGCCACACCATTTTTTGTAAAAAGACAAAACAAGTTAGACAAAAATAAAACTCAAGATTATGTAGAATGCCTTAACTAATATTTGATATCCCACCAAGCCACTTGCAATAAAAACACAAACAAATTACAAACGTTAACAAAGTGACAATGCAAGTGAGATAAACAAGGTAATTTTGTTGCAAATGAAGTCATTGTTAGCCCAGTGCTCCTTGTTAAATGTTCACCCCCACCCTGTTAATCATCTCTTTTGTTCCCTTTCTGCTGCACCTTCGAGCCGAGCCCCCTGACTACCCCAACACCCAACATAGCAACCAAAAAGCCAGAGGGAGGAGAAATCCAGCAGACATGCAAATAGAAGTGATGCAGTGCCAGCTGGGAGAAATTATTGCTCCAGCGCAGAAAAACATTATTAGACTGAACCACCAAGACACATGGATGGACCATGCAAGGAGTGAGACTGCCTCCTCCCAAGGTTGAGCAGTTTTCGCCCCCTCACCCTGACTCTCGGAGACATTGCCCAGAGAGGGACTCCCTGGAATTTCAGAGCCAACCAAGCCTTTGGGACTGGCCGTGAGGACCGAGAACCTGACCCTGCCTGCATTCCAGTGAATGAGGCTGCTGCACACCTCCCCCTCCAAGTTGCTTCTGGGCGCAGCGGTTTTAAAAGGAGAAAAACCTCCTGCCCTGTTTATTACACAAGCAATTATGGTGGCACTTAGAATTTCATTGGTTTTCACGCAGCTCTATCTCATGTGTTGGTAGGTTCCTATAAAAGGAAAGTGAAAATTTGGTCCACTAGACAGATTATTAAAACGTAATATAAACGTCTTTTGGCTTTCACGAAGTGACAGAGTCCATGTGAAGAAATGGTTATCATATTTATGTGTGAGTTTGCTGCTTGCAGTTTCTCTGCTCTCAAACTGTTTTCCTTATCTTCAATGCAGGAATGTTTGGCATTCCTAGAAAAGAAATAAACTTCCCTGGAAAAATATGCCTGAGTGAAACAAGTTGTTAACTGCATTAACTTATTCAGGTGGAGTTCTAGCTTTTATTCTATTGAATCCTAAGTGGCATGTAACAAAAGGTTAACCACAAGTAACATTGTAACAAGATGTGCAGGTAATACAAGCAAGATAGCAAAGAAAGCAAGATAGCAGGGCAAGTGAGATAACAAAAGCCATCCAGAGCAAGATAGTAAGTTTTAAGGGAACTTACAAACTGCAAAATTAGCTAAAAACATATTAGACTGAAAAACAAGCACCAGACATGCGCTGAAGATAGAGGCTAAAAGTTCAAACGTGAGGAAACTACAGAAACCTTAATCAAAAGACCAGCAGAAGACTAACAACCACCACAGAAGGAAATGACGCATACGTGAAAGCAACAAACTGTTGTAAAACCATGACACAACTTTATGCAAATATGAGTATGCTAATAATATGTAGTATTTGTGACACTGTGTGGAAGGACTTTTAAAATGTAGATGAAGACTAAAGAAGATTGAGTGAGTTTTTGGCAGAAAGATCCCCCTCACTCCCAGTGCTGAATAAACAAATATCTGCTCTGTAGACACCTGACTATAGAGTTTTATTTTCTTGACCAGTGTATTGGTTTGGCACGGCCTGGTTTTAGGTAGTAGAGGGGCCAAAAAGATGGATCCTGTGAGGAGCTGCTGGAAGCTTCCCACCATGTCCAGCAGAGCCAATCCCTGATGTCTCTGAAGATGGACATGTTGGTGGCCATAATTGGGCCAATGACAGAGACTGGTAATGCCTCTGTGATGACATATTTAAGAACAAAATCAAAACAAAGTAAGGGGTTTTGCTTCTACTCAGAGAAGAGGAGGAGATGAGAATATGTGAGGGAAAACCCATGGTGACACCAAGGTCAGTGAAGAAGGAGGGGAAAGAGGTGCTCCAGGTGCTGGAGCCAAGATTCCTCTGCAGGCCATGGTGAAGACCATGGTGAAGCAGGTTGTCCTGCTGCAGCCCATGGGTCCACGGGGTATGCAGAGATCCACCTGCAGTCCCTGGGGGAGGTACCCATGCTAGAGCGAATGGATGCCTGGAGGAGGCTGTGATGCAGTAGAAGACCCAGTGTGACATAAACAAGGTAATTTTGTTGCAAATTAAGTCTTGTCAGTTCAATGCTCCTTGTTAAATGCTCAGCCCCTTTGTTAATCACCGGGACATTTACCTTCTTTTGTTCAACTTCTGCTGCACCTTCGAGCGGAGCCCTGTAGCTACCCCAACACCCAACATAGCAACCAAAAAGAGGAGGGGGGGGGGGTGGTGGAGATCCAGCAGACATGCAAATAGAAGTGATGCAGTGCCAGCTGGGAGAAGAAATTAAGCAAAAGATTGCTCCGGCGCAGAAAAACGTTATTAGACTGAACCACCAAGACACATGGATGGACCATGCAAGGAGTGAGACTGCCTCCTCCCAAGGTTGAGCGGTTTTCGCCCCCTCACCCTGACTCTTGGAGACATTGCCCAGAGAGGGACCCCTGGAATTTCAGAGCCAACCAAGCCTTTGGGATCAGCCGTGAGGACTGTGAACCCGACCCTGCCTGCACTCCAGTGAATGAGGCTGCTGCAGACCTCATCCTCCGAGTCGCTTCTGGGAGCAGCGGCGGCGTGCACTCGACCCGTCGGGCCCCCACCCTGAGCTGATCACAATAAAGGCTTCTAAAAGGAGAAAAATCTCCTGCCCTGTTTATAACAACTGGAGATAGAGGGCCCTTGCTTCCAGGCTGGAGCAGCCTGTCCTTGGAGAACTGCATCCTGCGGAGAGACCCACACCGCAGCTTTTTTGGGAGGACTCTCTGCCTGTCGAAGGGACTCAAGTTTGCAGCAGGTGTGGTAGGACTGCTGCTTGTGAGAGTGGAACTCATGCCGGGGAAGTTCACGGAGGAGAACTGTCTCCTGTGCGAGGGTCCCCACATCCTCACAGGGGAAGGACTCATCTCCCAGAGCAGCAGAAGAAAATCTCGGTGATGAACTGACCACAACCCCCATGCCGTCTCCCTGTGCTGTTGGTGGGAAGGAGGGAGGGGCTGAAGGGGGAGAAGATGTAAGGGCTTATTTTACTTCTAATTATCCTCCTCTGATTCTGTTACTAATAAATATCACTTTGCAACTAAAGTTGAGCCTGTTTCGCCCTTGAAATATTTCTCCCGATCCTTATCTCACTCATAAAGCCTTTGTTAACTTTCTTTTTTTCCTTTTCTCTCCTTTGCCTAGCTGTGGCAGAGGAGAGTGAGTGACTGACTCATGGTTGCCTGGCATTGGGCCAGTGTCAAACTACAACACTCAGTTTTGGGCTTCACTATGAAATGCTTGTTGCTACACTTTGGTTGTTTCCCACAGGTTTTCAGTGGGGTTTCCTCCAATAGATTGTTCAGCAGAGGGAGACTGCTTTTAAAAAGTTTTGCAAGAGTTGCAATCTGTGAATTAGACATTTGAGTTGCTTTTCTTTGTCAGGATTTTATTAGGTTTCTGCTTTTTGTCCTGGAGCAGTTTGCCTTATCAGTTTGCTCCTTTTGTTTCAATGATTTTCCTTTTGGACATGATCAATTTTGATGGCAAGCAGTGCCACTGCCTAAAGCCTTTTCTAATAACCAATCACCTTTTTAGTAATCAATCATCTCTTAGTAACCAGTTGCTCCCTATCCCAGCATTTGCATCAAGTCCACCCCAAGGGTAGGGAGGTGACTAATAAATTAACCAAGGAAGGATAACAAAATATTTTCCCCTAAAGTTTTCCTATAGTGCCCACAGAGGAAGCTGCATGATAAATACCTAGGCCTGCATAGGGACACCACCATTCCCACAAGGCAGCAGCTGCAAAATTGGCCTCAGGATTAGAACCTGCCAATTCTAGTTCTCTACAACAAACCCCAGACTGATGGGGGGGGAGGGGGTTCCTCACACGATAGGAGTTGCAGAATTGGCTTCAGGACTGAAACCTGCCAATTCCGGCTTTTCACGACAAAATGCACAAAAACACAGGGGCATGGATCCCCTCCTAACAGGAGCCTTTCAGCTCAGCACAAAACCCCACATAGACAAAGGAATTAAATCCCCCAATCCATTTACCACAATTTCCTCAGTTCCTTCAGAGAAAGGTTCAAACTTCTAAGCCTATGGAAGAAACCACAATTTCCACAACCCCTTGAATAATCAAAATGTCTTTTTGACAATGTTCCCCCTTTAGGGATAAAATTCAAAATGGATTGAGAGGCCCCTGTGTCTATCAGGAAACGTACTTCCTCTCAATCAGGACTGTTATTAATATATGTTTAATTTGAGTTTATTCCCTATTAAAATCATTACTTTGTGTAAGTTAAAACTGTATCCAAGAAACAGGATTCCGAACTGAGCTGGCATACCACGTCTAAGGAACACATTTTCACCTCAATGGAGGGCGGACGAGCTACCGGAGGACACAGATAACTAAGGACCACCTGGACAGATAACGATCATGAAGGCTCATCAGGACCAAGCCAACCCACCCGACAGACAGAAGATCCAATCAACACACCTTCCCGGAGTTCGGAGGCGCCAGGAACCAAGATTTGTAGCCCAACAAACAGGAATAATTTATGGACATAAAAATCAGATTTACCAGAAAAACTACTTTACATACATACTGTGGACTGTAATCCCATAACATAGCCTGAGGACATTTTTTCTCTATAAATGAACTTTAGACAGATGGGCAATTTGTGAACCGGGGAAAGGGGCTGCAGGCCAGAGAGTCTGTATTTCACCCTTCTTTTCTTCGGCTCACCCAGACTTCCCAGGTAAGGACTGTATAGGTGATTGTGGTTTTTTCTTGATTTATCACTTTGTTGTTTTTTCCAATAAATTTTCTTAAAGGAAAATATTGGGGAAACTGTCGTTTATAACAGGACCTACCTTAAAAGTTAACAAGGGCTCCAGTTTGGTGGGTTCCTGGCACAATGGGAGCCTCTGACACCCCTAACAATCCATCTCCATTATCCTCTGGACTTTCACCTCTTGAAGATCCAGCTGTTTTCGTGGACATTCCTGCTTCCAGTGTCTCTCTGCCCTGCAGATAGCACACTGATTCATTCCCAACCGCTGTTTGGGTTGGCTCTCCCCTGCTGAGGAGGGAATGTTTCTGCCACATCCTTGTGGCCGACCCCATCCTCTCTGTCCCGGGGGACGCCTTGGACCCTGTGGTTTATTCCTTCGGGGTTGTAAAAACTCTGCCATGATCTTTGCCTTTGCCTTTGCCTCATCCCTTTTTACATACACTTGCTCTATCTTTCTAACCAGTTCATCCAGGGACTTAATGTCTTTCCTCTAGTCCCCCTTGCTACTGCCTGTGGGTACTCATTTTCCCACATCTCAAAACCATTTGTTTTTCCAGTTAACAAAAAAAAATCTTCAAAAGAAAATCTTAATCCTTCCAAGTACAATTTGCATTTTCCAAATATTCCTTCTTCCTCTTTCCTGTGCTTACTCTCCTCACTACACACTGTATACCAGAGCTGGTCCCTGTCCTTCTGCAGTGTCCAAATGACTCCCCCACCCCCCCCAGCGCTCCCAATGTGCACGGCCGGCAGCATCATAGGTGGCAGGGGTGTCTGGCAGCCTCATGGGGGCCAGCGGCCACTGCCGCCTCTGCCTGAGGGTGGCGGGGTCAAGCACGGCCTGGCACTGAGCCCCGGCTGCCCCATAGCCCCCACAGGCCCCTAGTCCATGCTCCTGGTCCCGCACCTCTGTGTCCAGTCCTGCTGCTCCTTGCCTCAACCATCTCTCTCCACACTCCCCTTCAACCAATCCTTTTTCAACACACCAACACTATCCGTCCATCCCCTGTTGTCAAGACTCCTTGACTCTCCTTATTGCCCCACCTGGGCATGGATTGTCGAGACCCCTTCTTGACTTTCCCTTACTGCCCCCTTTGAGCATCTATGTCTGATTACTTCTGGGACAATGTGTAAACCAACTCCACATTCTTCCAAGGGATTCTTCAGAGATATTTTGGGATCATTATCCCTTTTTTGGGGCCCCTTCCCAGCCTTACCTTTGCTACCCTCCATTGGTGCTCTGTTTTACCTGTGCAACCCCCCATGGGTGCCCTCTCGGGTTTACTCCACGAAGATCCCCTTTTACTCACTGGTGAGATTTTCAGTGGTCCTTCCCTGTGGACTCTTCACGGACCCTCCTGGTCTGCCACTCATCTGTCTCTTGGACAGTCTTGGGAACCCAATCAATCGCCTGGTGTTGGCCATCACCAAGGGGAGCTGATCACCAAAACTGCTCATCCGCTTGCTGCCCACCACCCCTGGATGGTAGAAATATCCTGGACAAGAGCCCCCAAAATGTCAGGAAAATTAATCCACAAACACCAGAGGTTTATGTCCAAAAAGGAGACAGAGGAGTCCTGTAACTTTATTTGAATAAAGGGAGAGACCCTTCCCATGGGGTCTCTCAAATTAGAGGATGAAGCCTCCTTTTTATCCTAATTTCCCAGCTGCATTTCCCTCTCTCTATCCCCACTGGCTGAGTTATTTGTGAGGTACAGACTTCCTGAATTGCCTAATACCTAAGACCCCCTTCTAATGTATACCCCCCCTTTTCTTTTCCTTGTGTCAATCAGTGGAATTCCTATGGAATTTATGGTTCTTCCCATTGTTTCTTTCATCTCTCAGTATCTAACTTTTTAATCAGGAAATCCACAGTTTGTTTGTAAAGACAAATCTTTCTCCTTCCATTTATCAATCAGTAGAATCCTTTGCATTGTTTCTTATGTCTCTCAGTATCTAGCTTTACCTACCAGTGGACTTACAGTTTGTAAAGACAAATTCCTTTCATTCCTTTCATTGCTGTCTCGGTTTGAATGACAGGTGTCTGCTAGGGAGGGGCAGGGCCTCCCTTGGAATGGAAAATTCAAACTCCCTCCCGCCAAATTATTATAATTTAGAAAATAAAAGGCTCTCAGGCAGAGGTATGGGGATAGGAATAACAGTTCTTTACTAGTATGTATAACAAGGCAAACAACCAACAACAACTACAGTATTAATAATAAACAGAACCAGGAACCCAGTAACAGCTTCCCTGAGGGCAGGCACTTTCCCCTTTGGTGCAGTTCCAGTCACAGCCAGCAGGGCGCTGGCAGGCTCCCCATGGGCAGGGCAGGTGAGATGATCCCCACGCAGCTGCAGGGGGCGCTGTGGCGCGGACTAGGGGAGCATGTGGTAAGGCGGTTCAGCCCAGACAGGAAGAGATGGATCAGAACCCGGAGCTAAGGTCAATATTGGCG
>JAJEOU010000468.1:0-17918 GCA_021534815.1 Acrocephalus arundinaceus
CACTGACAATATAGAACTATGCAGATGTCAATTTAAGTTAAAAAAGGGAATTTCTTAGATTTTTAAAACAATGCTAGTAAAAATATACAAATACCAATTCAGTTAACAGAAACGTTATTTATTGTCAACCTCTACAACAACTCACTATAACCAAAGATCAATTAGTTTTTAACAACTTAATTTATTACTACTTACTAGAAGCTTAAAGGCCATTTAGGAATACAAAAATATCAGTATCTCTATCTAAATTGCCTATACAAATAGCAAAATACCTATTAAAGAGCCATATAACTACAAGTATAAAGAACTGAACACAGATAAAAATACATACTTCTATATACATATAACACATACATGTAATTACAACATATGCATATGTACACACATTATACATAGCATATATCCATAAATATAACAACATACATACAGAAATATTCTTATACAAAAAGCAACAAACATATATAAATATCCATATAATTATCCCTCCCTGTGTTCAAGTCCATTTGTCTTTAAACCAAACTCTAAGCAGAGGGATTTCAGCTGCCCCATCTTCAATGCCTTTCACTCCATCTTAGCTTCCTCCTGTGCAGAGCAGCTCTCCTGGACAGGGACAGCAGATGGGACATCTGGGAAGCAAAGGGAACACTGAGTCAGGATTGGGACATTTCCTTTGGTAGCACCTGCCCTTCAGTCAGGGAAGGGAAATCTCAGTGCCTCCCCAGGAGGGTTAGAAAGAAAAAGTTTGGCCAAAGCCCAGGCCAAAGCCCACACCACCCTCAGCCCCACCCTGCCTCACTGGCCCTGTGGCCTCACCGGGCTCTCGGCTGGCAGCAGCAGCTCCCTGTCCACTGCTCTTGCTGGTGGTCTTCAGCTTCTCCCTGCTGCCTCCTATCAGTCTCTGCCTGTCCTCAAGGTCTTCAGGGCAGCTGTAGCAAAAGTGGAGGCTCTGGAATTGGTTCCCAGGCCTGGCAGAGCTGCAGTCCCAGAGCCCTCTGTGCTCCCCGCTGGCCCCCTCCATCCCTCAGCCCCACCGACCCTGGGCAAAGCCCCGGCCCCCTTCAGCTTCTTCAGCCCCTCACAGTCCTCTCACCCCACTCAATCCCTTCTGACCCATCCCATCCCCTTAGACCTGCCACCCCCCTCAGCCTGTGCCACTTCCCTGTCACCTCAGTGCCACCATTGCCCTCTGCTGCCCCACACCCCTCAGTCCCCCCAGCCCTCAAGGTCACTGTCCCTGCAGTGTCACCGACTCCTCAGCCCCTCAGACCCCTCTGTCTCACCGTCCTTCAGCAGCTCCTCAGGGGACACTGCCTGGGGCCACCGGCAGCTGCCACCGCTCCAGGGACCCCCGGGGCTGGAACTGCTGCCCCGCCCGGCCCCGCCGCCAGCTCGGACCCAGCACAGGAACAGGGACAGAGGGGGCACAGGGGGAAAAGGACAAACGAAGAGAGGGAAAAAGGTTAAAAACTAGTCTGTACTTATATAGATACTAACCTATGTACCTAAACACCCATGTAGCTATGAGTATATAACTATGCACATATTTAAAAAAACATATATACATGTAAATAACTGTAACAATCTACATAGATAAAACTAAAAATGTATATCTACTAATATACCTATGCATACATGATTATAACTATACTATATAAATAAACATATATATATATATAATATTTCACCTCTTTAGGTCTATGCCTATTTAGGCATATAAATACAATTATACATCTATAAATGTACTGTATTTCTAAAAATAACAGATTTATAGATAGAAAAATATAACTATATCATTCTAAACATATCACTATAGACAGAGGGAGTCTACCTGCCTGGTAGTCACAGGCTCTCCCTCTGTCTCTTCCTCCCACACAGGGCACCCCACCAGGAGACATCGATCATGTGGGATCTGGGAAGAAAAGAGAAGACTGAGTCAATATTGGCCCTTGTGCACATTTCCCTTGGGCAGCAATTGTCCTTCTGTCACGGACTGTAAGAGATGGCCTGAAAGGCAGACTCTCACTTGGGAATTTGAAGCCGACTCTTTAGAGAACAGGGATCCTGCCATATTTCCCAAAACTGTGTAAAGCATTCAAGTACCTCAATAAAGTCTCAGCACTCGCAGTGCAAATGGCACCCACGAGAGCTTGAAACACAGACAGCCCCAGCTCCCCCAAAGAAGCCCAGCCTTGTTCTTTCTCTGTGCTGACAGAGAGGCCTCAGCCCTCGCTGAAATGGCTGAAGCTGAAGGGTGCTGTGAGCTGAGTTATGAACCAAATTGGGACACGCAGGTTGGTGACACAACTCCCACCAGGTCAGATTTAGTCCCTGCTCTCTTGCCACAGCAGAGGACTCAGTGTCAGAGCTTCTGGAGAAGCGTGGAGAGCAGGGCTCGGGGAGCCTGTGCCAGTGCAGGATTGGAACTAAAGGCACCAGGAAGCACCAGCCCTGCAGACAAGAACTCAACTCTTCTGATCTCCCTTCCTGTCACAGGCAGGCTCAGAGCAGCCGTCTCACACCTCTCTAAACCAATGGGGGCTCTCTCCTTACCAGGCTCCTCGGGCTCTGGGGAACTGTTCCCGCAGCTCTCAGTGCCAGATGGAGCTTCCTCTGCTGCAGCCCTGTTCATGGTGTCCTCTCCTGAAGGCTCAGGGGCAACATTAATATTCCCCTTGAAAGAAAAACAGAGAGAAAGGAACCATAGGATCATTCAGCATTTTCTTGGAATCACATCAGGGATACAGGAACTGTTCTTCTCCATGCCCAAAGGCTGTGTAACACAAAGGGAACACTGCCCACACAGTTCACATGACAAGCATTTTAAACTCAGGATTTGGGTGGTCAAGGTGAAACTGAAGCTCTCACAAAATGACCTTTGAAGAAAAACAGGAATGCAGAAAAGCAGAAGACACCAAGTGAGGGGACGTGCCCTCACGCTCTGACCCTGGCTTATGCCACGAGCTGTAAGAAATCAGCCAGCAGAAAGCCAGGGGCTCTCCTTGTTGCCAACGTGGCTGTCAGCAAGGGCAGAGCTCGCTCCCAGCACTGCCCAGGGCTGTGTGCTGCAAACCCACACGCAAAGCTCACATTTCTGCCTGGGAGTCTCACCAGCCCCACCCAACAGCTCAGACACTCCATCACAAGGTGGTGCTTTCTGGAGCCCTCTGCTGCTGCCCCATATGTAGGACCCAGGCAAACATTGATGGACCCAGGATCAAATTTTCCAGTGCCAAAAATCTGTGAATTTGGAGGGTAGAAAAGAAAACCAACCCGAAAGACATGAAAAGTCAGACAACCAAGTAGTGTTTCTACTCCATTGAGGAAGGAAATTCCCAAGATTAAGCACCTGCAAATTACCTTTGGACAGAAAGATATTCCCACCATGACCAGCTGCAGAATATTCATCTCTTCTGCAACAGCTCATCCATCAGAATCCTAAAGATTCTAAAGATGGTTCAGAGCTTGCAAGGTTTTCTTTTTTTATGGAATAAAATGCTTTTTAAAGCTTTTACGTGTGAGTTTACAAAAGAGAAAAGACATCCCACTTGAGAATAAGAGATTGCTAAATCCAGAAAATCTCACTCCCCACCTTGAGTCTGCCCTTCCTCAATCACAAATGTACTGTAGGCAATGGGTCTGCACAGCAAGAGACAGAGAGACATTCTTTGGCCAACACGTCTAATAATCTGCAAAAAGGGCTGTGCCAGCACTCACTCTCCAGGCAAGTCTGGGAAGAGGCAGGAGCTAAGAGAAATGAGATTCCTAATCCAAAGACTGAATCTGTCAAACAAAAGGACAAGGAAGCTGCAGCTCCAGCCCATCCCCACACACGGCTCTGGCAGCGCCCACACGCACGGCAGGGCTCACACAGCAGCAGCAGCTGCAGCCCAGCCCTGGCTTTGCCTTGGCCTTCCAACCCAAAAGAGGCAGAGCCCACATCTGCTGCTGCAACAGAGACACCTCTGGCGTGCCCCTCCCTGCACGGGACACTTTGCCTTCAGTGGCAATTCTCCAAACACTCTTCTCTTCTTTCCCACCCAACAAAGCCTGTTAGAACCTACACAGCATCACCACAAATGCCCCTGCACGAGGCATTCTTCCCAAGGAAAAGGAACAACCAAAGGTGGCCAGCACAGGCTCACACCTCTCATCCTCACTGTGGGGGAAGACTTTTTCATTCCCTCTTCTTTTGAAAATCTTGCTTGATCAAGAAAAAATAGATAACTAAAAAAGAATGAAAAGAATTAAATTCAAGAAACCTTTGACTCTTAGCCATGTAAAAACATTCAAAAATTCTCAGTTCAGCCTCTCCCATTCCCATCCAATGGGGTTACCTGAGCACAGGGAGACCTTTCAGGCAGGGAGTTCCTGATCTCCCGGATCATCTTCTCAACTTCAAGGCCGAGATCCAGCCGTGGTGATTCCTCTCCCGCAGGTGCATTCTGTGCTGAGCTGGAGGCCATTGATGCTGCACAGCCAGCACTGCCAGCTGGAGCATGAGGGGCTGAAGTGCCTGGTGCAGCCGCAAGAATCCAAACACGTGAATCAGGCTCCAGAGTGTGGCTTTGGGACACAGAGCTCTATTGCTGCCTTGGATCAAATATCAGAGAAAGCACACAGGAAAACCAGGCAGAGAATCTTTTGACTTTCTAGTGCCCCTTCTTACAAGGCTTGACAATTTCTGTGTCAGAAAGACAGAGCACTGTGGAAAAAATACTTTAAAGGGTCACTTTTCATGACCTTTTGGAAAAGCAAGGCTAGAACTCTTTTCCTACCTTCTGGGTTGGAGGCTGGGGGCTGCTGCTCCCCGTGGAGCTGCTGGAAGCTGCAGGGCTGGATCCTGAGCACCTCCCGGTCGAGCGGAGGCAGCTGCTCCCCGTACAGCTCCTGGAAGCGGCTGGGGGGCCCCTCCCGTCCAAGCAGCCACAGCCGCTCGCCGTGGAAGCCGAGGAAGTGGCAGGGAGGCATCCGGGGCACCTCACGCTCGGCGGGCAGCGGCCGCTCCTCGTAGAGCTCCTGGAAGCGGCTCGGCCCCTCCCGCCGGGCCGGCCCCGGCCGGTCCCTGTGCAGCAAGTGGAAGCTGCAGGGCGGGCGCCGGGCTAGCGGCGGCCGCTCCCTGGGCAGTAGCTTGAAGCGACCGCACCTGTGCCGCCCGTCCGGCAGCGGCCGCGCCCCGGGGAGCTGCTGGGAGCTGCTTCTCCTCTGCCCCTAGAGCACTGGGGCTCTGTGCTTTCCTTCCCATGATACAGAACTGTCCTTCCTCTCCAGGCACAAACAGCCAAAATTGGGATTGCAGCTCCAAGTTTCTGTATATCCAAGGATTGTTCCCATATGAAACTTGCCAGGACAGACAGACCTACCTGGCTTGGCCTCCCAGGGACCACCTTCCCCCTGCCTTCGTACCACTGAAGTCTGTTTGGTGTCAGGCAGCTCCATGGGAAATCCCTCTTCCTTTGGGGGCTGCCATTACCACCGTGCCCACTGCCCCTGGAAAGAACAGGCTGCCCTGGGGGAAACAAACACAACTTCTCCTGGGGAAAGCCTCAGTGAGGGGTCAGTGTGCCTTTGGTCATTGCAGGGACTGCAGGAAAGGGGCATCCCACCATGAGACATGTCTTGGTCAAGTCTAGACATACAGGGTGGAGAACTGTCTGTGACTCGTGTTTTGGCCTCAAAGCCACCACTGTGGTTTGCAGGGAGCTGCAGGGTGCACGGCCCTGGCTGTACCCAGAGTGCTCCCTTCAGAGGTGGTGTCAGATCTGATGGGGACGAGGGGGACCCTGTGGGGCTGGGGGTGGCCTGAGAGTCTCCATGGCACTGAGAGGGAGCTCTATAGATGGGGGTACTGTGTAGGGCTGGGGGGCCATAGGGGGTCAGGGGAGCTGTACATGGCTAGGGGAATGCATGGGGGGACAGCAGTGACCTCTTGGCCTGGTGTGTCCTCCAGGACCACCATTTCTACCCTGTCTCTGTCCCCATCCAAACAGTTCCCATGCTTTCCTACCTTTTTGGGGGTCTTGTCTCCATGGCGATCATTTATCATACAGGGACAGCTCCTCGTTTGGGACAGAAGGTGGGTACCCCCCGTGTTGGCCCTCCCCTACATTCCTTGTTGTCCCTGCTGTCCTTCTGTCGCTGCTATCCCTGTGTCCCTGCAGATCACAGTGAACCAACAGAAAGCACCATGGACTGTGGACAGTAGAAACATCCTATCCTGGGCCAGGGCTCTGCGGGTGGCAGGAGATGTCACTCTGGAGCTTGTGGAATGGAACCAACATGACTGATGCTGCTATGGGTGTGGACCTTCAGGGGCTGGGCACCTCCGGGGGGACCGGGACCTCTAGGAATGGTTGGGGAGGTGCATGGGTTGAAGATCCCCAGGGGCTCAGTGGACATGCAGAGGAGGGGGTCAGGGTGGGTGACATCCCTGCTCTGCAGTGGCCCTGTCCCCAGCCCCATGTGCCTCTGCTCCCCTCACACATGGCTGCAGGTCTCAGGGACCCCTGGATGAAGTGGGAGGGGTGTCAGAGTGGGGGTACCTTGGAATAAGCCCAGGTGGGTTGTGGGGTGGGGGCACAGGAGGGTCTGTGTGCAGGCAGGTACCTGGGTACACCGGTCCCTGGGAGCCCCCTGGCTGTGCCCCCACCTGAGCATGTGGGGCACCTGTGGGGGACAGAAGTGACCCAGAATGTCTCAGAGTGGGGCCTGAGGGAATGCAGGAGACTAGAGTGAGGTTATGGAACGTCATGGAACCAAGGGTCTGATGTGACACAGCAGGGCTTCATGGAACCCCACAGTCCAGAGTGAGGCTACAGAACTACATGGAACCAAGGGTCTGATGTCACACAGCGGGGCCTCATGGAACACAGGAGACCATCGTGAGGTCATGGAACCTCATGGAACCATGGCTCCAATATTACCTGGCGTGGTCTCATGGAACACAAGAGACCATAGTGAGGTTTTGGAACCTAATGGAACAAAGGCTCAAGGCGACAGAGCAAGTCCTCATGGAACCAGAAGGTCCATAGTGATATTCTGGAATCTCTTGAAACTGCAGCTAAAATGTCTCACAGTGGGGCCTCACGGAACACAGGAGACCACAGTGAAGGGACACCAGGAAGTGTGGCTATAGTGAATGAAGACACCAGAGTGGAAGCACCACAGTGAAGACACCAGAGTGAAGGGACACTCATGAAACCAAGGGTGCAGTGTGTCACAGTGCTGACTCATTGGACACAGGAGACCATTGGGATGGAATGGAACTGCATGGAACCGAAGCTCTGAAGGGACACAGTGGGGTCTCATGGAACTGAAGAGACAATAGTGAGGCTCTGGAACCTCATGGAATTACAGCTCAACTATTTCCCAGTAGGGCCTCATGGAACACGAGAGAGCAGAGGGAGGCTACGGAACCGCTCGGAACCAAGGGTCCAACTGACACAGCAGTGCAGCATGTAACCCAAGAGACCATGATGACGCTGGGGAATCTCATGAAACCAAGGCTTCAATGTGACACAGAGGGACCTTCTGCATTGCTGGAGACCTTTGTGAGGCTGTGGAGCCAGAGTGACACCAAGATTCCCCTGGAACCTGACAGAACCTCATGGAAGCAAGAGACCATTGCGGCCCTACGGAATCACCGGCTGCAGGTGGATCTTCTGCTCCCTCCTGGGATACAGCTAGACAAGAAAGCCTGAGCCATTTTTCCCACTAGTCTGGCTGTGTTGATGGCATGGAGGGTATTTGGGGAGGCTTCCCACACCCCTGCCTCCACTCCTGGGAGCTGGGGCACAGGGTGGGGTCTTGATATCTCCCACTAGATCAGGCTGCTCCAAACCCCCTCCAGCCTGGCCTTGAACACTGATATGGTTGGGACATTCACAGCCTCCCAGGGCAACCTGAGCCAGGCTCTCACCACCCTCACAGGATAGGATTTCTGCCAGCTATCCAGCCCAAATATGCCTCTTTCCATTTGTACCCATTAGTCCTTGTCCTATTGCTCCTTTCCTGACAAGAAGTCCCTCTGCAGTTCCCTGGAAGCTCCTTCACATCCTGCAAGGTGCTGTGAGGTCTCCACATCACTTTGTCTTCTCCAGGCTCAACAGCCCCAAATTTCTCAGCCTGCCTTGGTGAGAGAGGTGTTCCCATGCTCAACTTTCTGCCCCCTCTGCTCTTGGTCCAACAATTCCATGTTCTTCTTCTACTGGGGGCCCAGACCTTTGTGCAGGACTCCAGGGGGGTCTCACAAGAGCAGAGGAAAGGGACAGAATCCCCTCCCTGGAGCTGCTGGATACGTTCCTTTGGATGCAGCCCAGGGCTCTGTTGGTTCCCAGCTCCCCCATCAGCCCCAGGCCCTTGTCCAGAGGTTGCTCTCAGTCCCTTCCCTGCCCAGCCTGTCACTGGGTCTGGCATTGCAGCCTCCCAGGTGCAGGACCATGCCCTTGGCTGAATTCCTGAGCTTTGCCTGGGCCCAGCTCTCCAGCCTGTCCAGGTGCCTCTGGGTCCATCCCTTCCCCCCACCCACAGAGCTCGGGTTCATCACAGAACTGGCTGGGGCTGTCCCCATCCCACTGCCCACGGCACCCACAGAGCTGTGGGACAGCATTGGCCCCAGCACCCACCCCTGAGGGACCCCACTGGTCACTGCTCCCCGTGGGGACAAGGAGCCACTGACCACAACTCTCTGCCTGCAGCCATCCAGCCAGGCCTGGATGCACCCAGTGCTCCATCCATCCCGTCCAGGTCTCTCCAAGGTAGAGGCAAGGATGTCCTGGGGGACAGTGCCCAAGGCTTTCCCTCAGTCCAGGCACACAAGGTCAGTTGCTCTGCCCCACCAACCCCATCCACCAACGCTGCAGCCCTGGCACTGAAGGTCACCAAATTTGTCAAGTGAAACCCAGGGAGCAGCACCAGACTCCTCCAAAGGAGATACTTGAGATGATTTTCCTCTCTTGAAGGAAATTGCAACCTCTGGAAACCATCTGGAGTTTTCTCAAGCATTGCCTGATGTCTTGGTCTCTGATTCAGGGACCTGAAATCCAGGGTTGGAGCCCCAGATTCTTCCAGAGATGAAGACTGGAATGTTATTTTCCTTTTACAGGAATTTGCAGACTCCTCCCAGGCATCTCCAGGAATGTTTTCCCATCTCCTCAAGGGAGATCTCAGAGAGCAGCTCCACATTCACCCAAAGGAATTACCCCAGGTGATCCTTCTTTTCTTTTGCATCCTGGATCTTCCAAGATCCATGTGAGTCTCCCCACAGGCATCTACTGGAGTCTTTTCACATCTCTTCTAAGTACCTGAGATGCCAGGTAGAAGCTCCAGACCTTTCAAGGGAGCTACCTCAGATGATTTTTACCCTCTTGCGGGAAACTGTATCCTCCTGGATCTGACCTGCGAGTCCTGCCAGGATTCTCCTGGAGTCTTTTGAGCTCTCATTTTGGCACCTGAGTTGATAACCAGAACCCCACAATCTTCCAGGGAAGGTTTCCAATATGTTTTTTCTACTTTAGAGTTACGTTTTTGTTCTGGAATCCACCCAGGTATGTCCCAGTCTTCACATCTCATTAAGCAAGCTGAGATCTCAGGAAGTAGCCCCAGATTCCTTTAAGGAAGCTTCCCATGATGTTTTTGCTCATTTGGAAGTATTTCTCTATGACAGCATGCACTGGAGACTCCTCCTGGCATCTGACAGAGTCTTTTCCTGTCAGGTTTAGGCACTTAATATCGCAGGTAGCAGCCCCAGACTGCTCCAAGACAGGTACCTGAGGTGACTTTTGTCTTCTTGTGGAAATTGGATGTTATGTGATCTACCTGACATTGATCCAAGGAATCTCCAGAGTCTTAACCTCTGACAAAAATGTAAAGCAGCCCCAGATTGCTCCAGGAAAGCTGACCTTGATCAATTTGTGCTTTTGCAGTGAACCTGCATATTCCAGGACCTCCCAGAGACTCCTCCCAGACATCTCCTGGAGTCTTTGACATACAGAGGTCTCAGGAGCTGAGATCCTGGGCAGCAGCCCCAAAGGGCTCCAGGGAATCTGTCTGAGGGGATTTTGTGCCAGGAAACAGGGAGCTGTGCAGGCCTGCAGGAGCACAGGGACAGCCCCACTGTGGTGACTCAGGAGCAGCTGAATGTGGCTCCTCTTGTGCCGGGGTGTGTCTGTGTGCCCCGCTGGGCACCTTGAGGAGCAGCTGGATGTGCCTGTGGCTGCAGGCTCTGTGTCTGGGCTGCTGCTGGCCACAGAGGCCGCCTTGGCCTTCTGGTGTGGGGCGGGCCAAGGGCTGGGCAGTGCCCCTGTTGCTGCTGAGCGCCGGGCAGGGCTGGCTGGGGCTGTGGCTGCCAGGGCCGGCCAGGACAGCACCTGCCCCACTGCGACCTCGTCCCTGCCAGGGCCCCTGGGCCAGGCCACGATGGCTCCCGCTGCTACTGCTGGAGCTGCGGGGCTGTGGGGCCATGCCGGCCTGTCCCTGTCCCCATGGAGGGACCAGGCCTGGCCCTGGCTGCCCTGAGGCTGACACTGCTCCAGCTGCGGGCACAGGAGGAGCAGCAGGAGGAGGAGGAGGCAGTGTGGGATGGAGGCGCTGCCTTGGCACAGTGCTGGGGAGCCCTGGCACCATCCCAGCAGCAGCCTCTCCGTCTCTCCGTCCTGCCCCGTCCCTCAGCTGGTGCCGCCCTTGGGGCGCTGGGCCTTGGGCTTCCTCTTCTCCCTGGTGATTCCCAGGCTGTCCCGGGGAGCTGCTGCCTCCTGAGCCAGGGGCTCTGCTCTGCTGCCCTGGGCACCCCGGGGCTCCTGGAACACCCCACGGGCAGGGCAGGCCCAGAGTGTCACAATGTCCCCTTGGTTCCAGCAGGCCCCACAGTGTCACAGAGCTCCCTGTGCACCCTGAGGCTCCACATCACCCAGCCCAGGCCATTGCCATGGTTCCAGTCACTCCCAGTATGATCCCAGTCTCCCTCAGTGTTGTCCCAGTTCCACCCAGTGTGATCCCAGTTGCCCCTTGTATAGTCCCAGTAACTCAATAGATTATCCCAGTCCCTCCCAGCATGATCCCAGTCATGCCCAGTTGCCCTCAGTGTAGACTCAGTCATTCCCACTCACTCCCAGTTCTCCCCAGCATGGTCCACATTGTCCCCTGTGTGTTCCCAGTCATCCCCAGTATGGTTACAGACACTCCCAGTATACCCCAGTATATATATATCCTCAGGATGTCCATAGTGATTCCCAGACATTCCCAGTGATCCCAGTAAAGTGCCTATTATCCCACTACGATCTCAGTCACGTCCAGTATATCCCAGTTGCCTCCAGCATGCATCCAGTCATTCCCAGTTCCTCCAGTTGGCTTGCAGCACGATCCCAGTTTCTCTCTGTTGCTCCCAGCAGCCCATAGTGTGATCCCAGTTGCTCCCTTTCAACGCCAATATGAGCCCAGTAAGCTCCAGTATGATCCTAGTCACATGCCAGCACTCCCAGTGTAGTCTAAGTAAAATCCCATTTCCTTCAAATTACTCCCAGTATGGTCCCAGTTGCCTCCAGCTGGATCAACCCCCTCAGTCCCAGTATGATGCCATTTGCTCCCAGCGTGCTCCCAGTTGCTCCCAGTCACCCCCAGTATGGGGGATGATGTGCAGGGTATGTTCCCAGCCACTCTCAGACACTCCCAGTATTAGTCCAGTCACTCCCAGTATGATCCAAAGATGAGCCCAGTGTGGTCCCAGTCACTGCCAGTATGAACCAGTTGAACCCCACATGGTTCCAGTTGCTCCCTTTCACCCTAACTTTTGTTCCAGTCACTCCCAGTCTCTCCCAGTGTATGCAGTTCCTTCCAGCATGATCCCATTTGCTCACAACCACTTCCAGTCAGCCTCAGTGCAGTCACACTCACTGCCAGTATGATCCCAGTCACCTCCAGCATGACCCCAGTTCATCCCAGTATAAGCCCAGTTGCTTCCAGTCACCGCCAGCATGTACCCAGTCACTCCCCATTCCTCCCGGTTGCTCCTAGGAAGATCCCAGTTGCTCCCAGCTGCTCCTGGTCAGCCTCAGCATGGTCCCAGTCACTCCCAGTATATCCCAATTTGCCCCAACATGGCCTCAATGGCCCCCTGCAGGCTCCTGACTCCCAGTATGAATCCAGTATGATCCCAGTCTCCCTCAGTGAGCTCACAGTCTCCCCCAGCACAGGCCCCACTGCTCCCAGTATGATCCCAGTGTGATGTCAGTACAACCCAGTGCAATCCCAGTCACTGTATGATCCCAGTACAAACCAGTCAGTCCCAGTGATGCCATTTCTAGGGCACACACACACCCCCATTCAAACCTGTCCCGGCTCCATCCCCACTTCATCTACGAGCTGTGAGATGTTTGAAGAATGGAGGAGAAGGAGGAGAAGGAGGGAGGAAGAGGCAGAGCAGCAGCAGGAAGCAGGAGGAAGAAGAGGAGAGGAAGAACTGGGCGGCTCCAGTGCTCCCTGAACTTGCAGCCTCCTTGGACCATCACCTCCAATCCCACAGGTGCCTGGGGAGGGGGAGCTTGCCCCAAATACCCCGGAGGGGGTGGTCTCTGGGTTTGGGGTTTTCTGGGAGGGAAGTCTGGAGCTTGCAGGGCTCTAAAGCTGAGCCACAGATGCCCCTTGGGGGGGACATCAGGGGGTCCCTGGGAGGTGTTTTTGAGGGGTCCCAGTGGTTGTGGCGGCAGAGCCCTGGCAGGGGGAAGAGGGATGCAGGGCTCCCGTGGTGGGGGTTGGGCTTTGTGGGCTAGGCCCTCCAAGCTCTGCTGGGGCCACGTGGGGAAAGGGCGTGACCAGCAGGGGTGGGAGGACACCGGGTTTGGGGAGCCCCGGGAGATCGGCAGCTTCCCTGAGTGGGACTCCAAAAGAGGAGACCCCCAGAACCCCAAAGTAGGGTCCCCGAGTGGGGGCGACCCCTTGGATTGCCGAGGCCCTGGTGGGGCTGCTGGGGCTGGAGGGGCAGGATGGCTGGTAAAGGGGTTCAGGGGTCCCAGTGCTGGCAATGTCTGCTCCCAGTATAAGCCCAGGGACTCCCCCCATGTGGTTCCAGTTTCCTCAGCACTCCCAGTATGAGCCCATACACTGCCAGTCATTCCCCATTATGATGCAATTTGCTCCTAGCATGGTCCCAGTTGCTCCCACTTTCATACAGTTCTCCCAGTTGCCCCCAGTATAGTCCCAGTCACTCCCAGTATGATGCCAGTCTTTCCCAGCAGGGCCCCAGTTACTCACACTAGCCCCCAGTTCCCCCCAGCAGGGTCCCAGTTCCCCCCAGCACATTCCCAGTGGCTTCCAGTGTGGTCCCAGTCAACATCTGCATGGTCTCAGACACTCCCAGTATATCCCAGTTGCCCTGAACACTCTCATAGTCATTGCCAGGCACTCCCAGTTACCACCGCATGGTTCAGTTGTCCCCAGTTTTATCCCAGTCACAGCCAGTACATCCCAGTTGTCACCAGCATGCATCCTGTCATCCTTTTTTGTTCCCAGTTCCTCCCAGTTGCTCCCAGTGTATCCCCAGCAGGCTCTCAGCATGGACCTGGCAGCTCCCAGGAACCCCAGTCAGGGTCCATTAACACCCACTATAATCCCAGTCTGATGCCAGTCACTCCCAGTATGATGCCAGTGGGACCCCAGTTGATCCCTGTCAATTCCAGCATGACCCCAGTAGCCTCCAGTATGATCCCAGTCTCCCCCAGTATATCCCTGTCACTCCCAGGATGCTCCCAGTCATTCCCAGTTCCTCCCAGTTGTCTTCAGTGTGATTCCAGTTGCTCACAGCCACTCCCAGTCAAACGCAGTAGGTGTCCAGTCACCCTCAGTGTGACCCCAGTCTCAACCAGCATGAACCCAACTGCTCCCACTGGGATCCCACTATGATCTCAGTTGCTGCCAGAATAGTCCCAATTGTTCCCAGTTCCTCCCAGTATGATCCCAATTGTCCCTAGAATAGTCCCCGTTGCTCTCAGCATTGTCACATGCTCTCCCAGTTTTCCCCAACATGGTTCCAGCTGCTCCAATGTGGTTCCAGTCTCCCCAGTATGGTTACAGACACTGCCAGTATATCCCAGTATATCCCAGTAAGGTTCTGGTTACCTCAGAATGATCCCAGTCTTTCCCGGTTTCTTCCAGTTACCTCCAGCATGATCCCAGTTTCTGGCAGTTGCCCAGTGGTCCCAGTTGCTCCCAGTATGATCCCAGTTTCCCCAGTTGTGGTCTCAGTCCCCTCAGCATGGACCTAGTCCCTTCCAGTTGATCCCAGTAGCTCCCAATGTGTCCACATTTTCCTCCCAACAGTAGCTCCCAGTAACCCCCAGTCAGGATCTGTTCACACCCATTGTAATCCCAGTGGCTCCCACCCAGTAGGACCCAGTCACCTGCAGTTTGGTTCCAGTCACCCCCAGTATGACACCAGTCATTCCCAGTATTATTCCAGTCATGCCCTGAGTGACTGCCTGTCACTCCCAGTTTGAGCCCAGTTGTTCCCAGTCACCTCCAGCATGGTTCCAGTCAAAGCCAGAACCATTCCACTCATTCCCAGTCTGGTTCCAGTAGGATCCCAGTATGACCCCAGCATGGGCACAGCTGCCCCCATTTACCCCCACTGTGGTTTCAGTCTCTCCCAGTGTATCCCAGTTGCTCCCAGCATGTTCCCAGTCACTCCCAGTTGTTCTCAGTTGTTTCCAGCCTGATTCCAGTTTCTCAAAGACACTCCCAGTCCCCCACACTGCAGTCCCAGTTGCTGCTAGTATGATCCACTATGATCCCAGTCTCCTCCAGCATGGGCCCAGCCTCTCCCATTGTGATCCCAGTAGGATCCCAGCTGCCCCCAGGCACCTTGCAGAGCCCCAGCCATGCTGTTTGCCCCCAGCCTGCCCACGGCCAGCCTGGGGCTGCTCCTGGGGCTTTTCTGTGCTCAGCATTGGCCTGGGCAAAGTGTTCTGGAGAGAGCCTGGGCAAGGAGCCTGCAGCCCCCAGGCCCTGGCCTGAGGCATCAGCGCTGCCCCAGCAGTGCCCATGGCCTGTCCCTGCTGCAGCCCCGGCACTGCCACCCCCAGCACTGTGCCCGGCCCCGAGAGCACTCAGGCCCTACAGCAACACCAGGGCCAGCAGGGCAGCGGGGCAGGGCCACGGCAGCAGCACTGGCAACACCAAGGGCTGCTGCTGCTGCTGGGCACAGCTGCTGTGCCAGCACTGATCTGCCCCAGCTCTGCACACAGACATTGCTGCTGCAGCTGCAGAGAAGGGAACCAAAGGGGGATCTCTGCAGAAAACTTGGCTGGGAGATCCTTGAGTTTGTTGAAAGCCACCAGGAGCGCAGCCTCTCATTGACACAGTCTGTGGCCACTGGGAAGGTTGAGAGAAACAAAATTAGAAATAGCAGACACAATACCATTCACTTTTGCATAAGATTAAAAATATAATAGAAAAGGAAAAACCAAAAAGAAAACAAAAAAAAGGTATGTCAAGATGACCTTTATTAACAGTGGTTTTCAGAAACTGGCCAGCAGTTTAATGATCCTGAAAATATCTAGTCATCAGTTTGCACACTTCAGCCTTGAGCTCCTGGTTCCTCAGGCTGTAGATGAGGGGGTTCAGGGCTGGAGTCACCACCGAGTACAGAACTGACAGGGCCAGATCCAGGGATGGGGAGGAGATGGAGGGGGGCTTCAGATTAGCAATTGCGCCAGTGCTGATGGACAGGGACACCACAGCCAGGTGAGGAAGGCAGGTGGAAAAGGCTTTGTGCGTCCCTTCTCAGAGGGGATCCTCAGCACAGCCCTGAAGATCTGCACATAGGAGAAAACTATGAACACAAAACAACGAAATACAAAACAGGCACTAACAGCAATGAGCCCAAGTTCCCTGAGGTAGGAGTTTGAGCACGAGAGCTTGAGGATGTGTGGGATTTCACAGAAGAACTGGCCCAGGGCATTGCCATGGCACAGGGGCAGGGAAAATGTATTGGCTGTGTGCATGAGAGCATTGACAAAGGCAGTGGCCCAGGCAGCTGCTGCCATGTGGGCACAAGCTCTGCTGCCCAGGAGGGTCCCGTAGTGCAGGGGTTTGCAGATGGACACGTAGCGGTCGTAGCACATGATGGTCAAAAGGGAATACCCTGCTGAGAAGAAAAAGACAAAAAAAAAATAGTTGGGCAGCACATCCTGCATAGGAGATGGTTGTGGTGTCCCAGAGGGAATTGTGCATGGCTTTGGGGACAGTGGTGCAGATGGAGCCCAGGTCGGTGAGGGCCAGGTTGAGCAGGAAGAAGAACATGGGGCTGTGCAGGAGGTGGCCGCAGGCTACGGCGCTGATGATGAGGCCGTTGCCCAGGAGGGCAGCCAGGGAGATGCCCAGGAAGAGGCAGAAGTGCAGGAGCTGCAGCTGCCGCGTGTCTGCCAATGCCAGCAGGAGGAAGTGGCTGATGGAGCTGCTGTTTGTCATGAGCTCCTCCTGGGTTTCAGCACCTGTCTTAGTGGGAAAAGGCAGTGACACGTTACTGTTGATGTCTCAGAATTAAATCTATATAAATTCTTGTGTAAATCCCCCCAAATCACCTCTAGCACACAAAACCTTTTCTGGCTCATTTCATTGACTATAGTGAGAGCTTGCTTAGAAATCTCAAAGGAGCATTGGGCTCTCCTGATGTGCTCGACGACTCAGTTTTGCCTTTAAAAACAGGTAAATAAGAACTGGGAGTAATGTCTGATTAAATCCACCCCAAATTTAAACAGCTTTTTAACAATCACTCTTAATTCACCTGACTGCAGGGAAAAACTCTGAGGATATTGATTTGGTTATTTGCTTCTACTTTCCCCAGCACAGGCAGTAGAATTTTTAAGGCAGAGATCCTTGGCATTTCCACTTGTGTCTGAGAAAAACCTCGTGGGTGTTGTGAGGCAAAGAGATCATCCCCTGGTGCAGGGTGGGGCAGACAGTCTGTCCATCAGCCCTGCTCTCAACTGCCCAGGGCTGTCACCTCTGGGGGCTTGAGGGCGATGGCACCCAAGGCTCCCCTGAGGAGGGAACAGTGAGTCCTGCAGTCTCATTGCCCAGAGCTCCCACCTGAGCTGCAAACAAAGGCAGCAGCAAGAGGAGGGGAAAAGGAGAAATTCCCCAACACTGCTCTGGAGGCTGTACAGGGACAACAGATGGGCACAGGGAGTGTCCTGTCATCAAGGGGATCTGCCAGGGAGGGAACTCCTGCCACTGACCCCATCACCTTTGAGGCACACGTTCTTTCGACTGGTGCAGGAGATCAGGGGCTTGTGCTGGGGAAGAAATGTGCAGTGCAGGGGATGTCCCAGAGCTGCCCTAACCCCCCTGCCAGGGCATTTAAGCAGCAGCTCCCTCTCCCTGCCTGCACAGGGCTCTGCTGCCTGCAGCTGTCCCTGCCTGCAGCTGCTTCCCTGTGCCCAGGGCTGGGCCCTGTAAGTGCTGCCAGAGCCCAGCCCAGCCCTGGGGGCTCAGTTCTGCCCTGCAGACCCCTCTCAGCTCAGGCACTGCCCAGGGCCAGCTCTGGCTCTGCAGGCTCTGATGGCAATGTCAGAGAAACCTGAGGAGGCTGGAAAAGCAACACTGGTGCTGCCTGCAAGGGACCCTGTGCTGATTTCTGTCACTGCCTGGTTTATTAGGATCTGAGAGAAAATGGTGGTTTTATTTTTTTCCTCAACCTGAACTGAGACATGAATATCTGTATGCAATTTCCCATTCATGAAACACAGAGCAGTAGATAAAAAAAAAAAAAGTAGGATTTCCCCTTTTATGCAGCCCCTGCCTCTAAGTGCTTCGTGTATAATCTACTTGGAAATGTTCGGCAGTTAAATGTCATGCTGGGAGCAGTCCTGAACAGTGCAGCATCCTCACCACTCAAGGAGAACCTTCCCATGCCTTACCAGCTGTCTCCT
>JAJEOU010001522.1:0-16931 GCA_021534815.1 Acrocephalus arundinaceus
CAATCTTGGAATCTTGACTCCCCTATGTTGTCCTACAAGCAGACCTTGAGATTGTTTGGGGCAGGTCTCACTTTGCTGTGTCTGCAGTCCTGGAAGCTTGACTACCCTACGTTCTCCTCCAAATGACTGTGTGACTTCCAGGAGTTCCGAGGGACCCATGTGAGAGCCCCCCCAAACAAGCTCAAGTGTCTATGTGGGAAAACACTGGGCAATCAAGATTCCAGGACCCCCGGAAAAACGCCAAGTTTGATCCCTGTCTCCCAAACAAGGTCAAGGTGCGTTTCTGGGAGAAGACAGGGGTAGTCAAAATTCCAGGGCTTCCGACACTCATAACAAAGGGGCCTTGAGCTTGTTTGCAGTGGGGTGTGGGTCTCACTTGGGTGTCTCTGTCGTGTAGGAAGCTTGACAAAGCAATGTTCTCTTAAAAATGCACCTTGAGCTGTTTTGGGGGTCTCAATTGGGTGTGTCTGTGGTCCTGGAAGCTTGACAGGGCTTTCATCTCCTCCAAATGGACCTTGAGCTTGAGTAGGATGGCTCTCACTTAGCTGTGTCTGCAGTCCTGGAAGCTTGGCTCTCCCCTTTGTTTTTCTACAAGCAGACTTTGAGACTTTTTGGGGCAGGTCTCACTTAGATGTGTCTGCAGTCTTGGAAGCTTGACTACCCTACGTTCTCCTACAAATGGCTGTATACCTTCCAGGACCTCAGAAGGACCTATGTGAGAACCCCCCCTAAAAAATCTCAAGTGTATTCGTGGGAAAACCCTAGCTAATCAAGCTTCCAGGACTTCAGAGGCACCCAAGTGAGACCCCTCCCTCCCACAGAAGCTCAAGTTCTATTGTTTGACAACCTAGATTAATCAAGCTTCCAGGACGGCTGATGCCCAAGTGAGCCCCCGGCCCATACAAGCTCAAGCTCCATTTCCAGGAGAACATAGGGTAGTCAAGATTCCAGGGCTGCAGTCCAGGAACAAAGGGGCCTTCAGCTTGTTTGCAGTGGGGTGTGGGTCTCACTTGGGTGTCTCTGTCATGTAGGAAGCTTGACAAAGCAACATTCTCCTGGAAATGCACCTTGAGCTTTTTTGGGGGTCTCACTTGGGTGTGTCTGCTCCTGGAAGCTTGACTACCCTAGGTTTCCCAACAAATGTGCCTTGACATTGTTTGGGGCAGGTCTCGCTTAGCTGTGTCTGCAGTCCTGGGAAGCTTGACTGGGCTTTCATCTCCTCCAAATGGACTTTAGATTGTGACTTGGAGGGTCTCACTTTGCTGTGTCTGCAATCTTGGAATCTTGACTCCCCTATGTTGTCTACAAGCAGACCTTGAGATTGTTTGGGGCAGGTCTCACTTGCTGTGTCTGCAGTCCTGGAAGCATGACTACCTACGTTCTCCTACAAATGACTGGTGTGACTTCCAGGAGTTCGAGGGACCCATGTGAGAGCCCCCCCAAACAAGCTCAAGTGTCTATGTGGGAAAACACTGGGCAATCAAGATTCCAGGACCCCCGGAAAAACCCCAAGTTTGATCCCTGTCTCCCAAACAAGGTCAAGGTGCGTTTTCTGGGAGAAGACAGGGGTAGTCAAAATTCCAGGGCTTCCGACACTCATAACAAAGGGGCCTTGAGCTTGTTTGCAGTGGGGTGTGGGTCTCACTTGGGTGTCTCTGTCGTGTAGGAAGCTTGACAAAGCAATGTTCTCTTAAAAATGCACCTTGAGCTGTTTTGGGGGTCTCAATTGGGTGTGTCTGTGGTCCTGGAAGCTTGACCAGGCTTTCATCTCCTCCAAATGGACCTTGAGCTTGAGTAGGATGGCTCTCACTTAGCTGTGTCTGCAGTCTTGGAAGCTTGGCTCTCCCTTTGTTTTTCTACAAGCAGACTTTGAGACTTTTTGGGGCAGGTCTCACTTAGATGTGTCTGCAGTCTTGGAAGCTTGACTACCCTACGTTCTCCTACAAATGGCTGTATACCTTCCAGGACCTCAGAAGGACCTATGTGAGAACCCCCCCTAAAAAATCTCAAGTGTATTCGTGGGAAAACCCTAGCTAATCAAGCTTCCAGGACTTCAGAGGCACCCAAGTGGACCCCTCCCTCCCACAGAAGCTCAAGTCAATTAGTTTGACAACCTAGACTGATCAAGCTTCCAGGACGGCTGATGCCCCAAGTGAGCCCCGCCCATACAAGCTCAAGCTCCATTTCCAGGAGAACATAGGGTAGTCAAGATTCCAGGGCTGCAGTCACAGGGAACAAAGGGGCCTTCAGCTTGTTTGCAGTGGGGTGTGGGTCTCACTTGGGTGTCTCTGTCATGTAGGAAGCTTGACAAAGCAACATTCTCCTGGAAATGCACCTTGAGCTTTTTTGGGGGTCTCACTTGGGTGTGTCTGCAGTCCTGGAAGCTTGACTACCCTAGGTTTCCCAACAAATGTGCCTTGACATTGTTTGGGGCAGGTCTCGCTTAGCTGTGTCTGCAGTCCTGGAAGCTTGACTGGGCTTTCATCTCCTCCAAATGGACCTTTAGATTGACTTGGAGGGGTCTCACTTTGCTGTGTCTGCAATCTTGGAATCTTGACTCCCCTATGTTGTCCTACAAGCAGACCTTGAGATTGTTTGGGGCAGGTCTCACTTTGCTGTGTCTGCAGTCCTGGAAGCATGACTACCCTACGTTCTCCTCCAAATGACTGTGTGACTTCCAGGAGTTCCGAGGGACCCATGTGAGAGCCCCCCCAAACAAGCTCAAGTGTCTATGTGGGAAAACACTGGGCAATCAAGATTCCAGGACCCCCGGAAAAACGCCAAGTTTGATCCCTGTCTCCCAAACAAGGTCAAGGTGCGTTTCTGGGAGAAGACAGGGGTAGTCAAAATTCCAGGGCTTCCGACACTCATAACAAAGGGGCCTTGAGCTTGTTTGCAGTGGGGTGTGGGTCTCACTTGGGTGTCTCTGTCGTGTAGGAAGCTTGACAAAGCAATGTTCTCTTAAAAATGCACCTTGAGCTGTTTTGGGGGTCTCAATTGGGTGTGTCTGTGGTCCTGGAAGCTTGACCAGGCTTTCATCTCCTCCAAATGGACCTTGAGCTTGAGTAGGATGGCTCTCACTTAGCTGTGTCTGCAGTCTTGGAAGCTTGGCTCTCCCCTTTGTTTTTCTACAAGCAGACTTTGAGACTTTTTGGGGCAGGTCTCACTTAGATGTGTCTGCAGTCTTGGAAGCTTGACTACCCTACGTTCTCCTACAAATGGCTGTATACCTTCCAGGACCTCAGAAGGACCTATGTGAGAACCCCCCTAAAAAATCTCAAGTGTATTCGTGGGAAAACCCTAGCTAATCAAGCTTCCAGGACTTCAGAGGCACCCAAGTGAGACCCCTCCCTCCCACAGAAGCTCAAGTTCTATTTGTTTGACAACCTAGATTAATCAAGCTTCCAGGACGGCTGATGCACCCAAGTGAGCCCCCGGCCCATACAAGCTCAAGCTCCATTTCCAGGAGAACATAGGGTAGTCAAGATTCCAGGGCTGCAGTCACAGGGAACAAAGGGGCCTTCAGCTTGTTTGCAGTGGGGTGTGGGTCTCACTTGGGTGTCTCTGTCATGTAGGAAGCTTGACAAAGCAACATTCTCCTGGAAATGCACCTTGAGCTTTTTTGGGGGTCTCACTTGGGTGTGTCTGCAGTCCTGGAAGCTTGACTACCCTAGGTTTCCCAACAAATGTGCCTTGACATTGTTTGGGGCAGGTCTCGCTTAGCTGTGTCTGCAGTCCTGGAAGCTTGACTGGGCTTTCATCTCCTCCAAATGGACCTTTAGATTGACTTGGAGGGGTCTCACTTTGCTGTGTCTGCAATCTTGGAATCTTGACTCCCCTATGTTGTCCTACAAGCAGACCTTGAGATTGTTTGGGGCAGGTCTCACTTTGCTGTGTCTGCAGTCCTGGAAGCATGACTACCCTACGTTCTCCTCCAAATGACTGTGTGACTTCCAGGAGTTCCGAGGGACCCATGTGAGAGCCCCCCCAAACAAGCTCAAGTGTCTATGTGGGAAAACACTGGGCAATCAAGATTCCAGGACCCCCGGAAAAACGCCAAGTTTGATCCCTGTCTCCCAAACAAGGTCAAGGTGCGTTTCTGGGAGAAGACAGGGGTAGTCAAAATTCCAGGGCTTCCGACACTCATAACAAAGGGGCCTTGAGCTTGTTTGCAGTGGGGTGTGGGTCTCACTTGGGTGTCTCTGTCGTGTAGGAAGCTTGACAAAGCAATGTTCTCTTAAAAATGCACCTTGAGCTGTTTTGGGGGTCTCAATTGGGTGTGTCTGTGGTCCTGGAAGCTTGACAGGCTTTCATCTCCTCCAAATGGACCTTGAGCTTGAGTAGGATGGCTCTCACTTAGCTGTGTCTGCAGTCTTGGAAGCTTGGCTCTCCCCTTTGTTTTTCTACAAGCAGACTTTGAGACTTTTTGGGGCAGGTCTCACTTAGATGTGTCTGCAGTCTTGGAAGCTTGACTACCCTACGTTCTCCTACAAATGGCTGTATACCTTCCAGGACCTCAGAAGGACCTATGTGAGAACCCCCCCTAAAAAATCTCAAGTGTATTCGTGGGAAAACCCTAGCTAATCAAGCTTCCAGGACTTCAGAGGCACCCAAGTGAGACCCCTCCCTCCCACAGAAGCTCAAGTCAATTAGTTTGACAACCTAGACTGATCAAGCTTCCAGGACGGCTGATGCACCCAAGTGAGCCCCCGGCCCATACAAGCTCAAGCTCCATTTCCAGGAGAACATAGGGTAGTCAAGATTCCAGGGCTGCAGTCACAGGGAACAAAGGGGCCTTCAGCTTGTTTGCAGTGGGGTGTGGGTCTCACTTGGGTGTCTCTGTCATGTAGGAAGCTTGACAAAGCAACATTCTCCTGGAAATGCACCTTGAGCTTTTTTGGGGGTCTCACTTGGGTGTGTCTGCAGTCCTGGAAGCTTGACTACCCTAGGTTTCCCAACAAATGTGCCTTGACATTGTTTGGGGCAGGTCTCGCTTAGCTGTGTCTGCAGTCCTGGAAGCTTGACTGGGCTTTCATCTCCTCCAAATGGACCTTTAGATTGACTTGGAGGGGTCTCACTTTGCTGTGTCTGCAATCTTGGAATCTTGACTCCCCTATGTTGTCCTACAAGCAGACCTTGAGATTGTTTGGGGCAGGTCTCACTTTGCTGTGTCTGCAGTCCTGGAAGCATGACTACCCTACGTTCTCCTCCAAATGACTGTGTGACTTCCAGGAGTTCCGAGGGACCCATGTGAGAGCCCCCCCAAACAAGCTCAAGTGTCTATGTGGGAAAACACTGGGCAATCAAGATTCCAGGACCCCCGGAAAAACGCCAAGTTTGATCCCTGTCTCCCAAACAAGGTCAAGGTGCGTTTCTGGGAGAAGACAGGGGTAGTCAAAATTCCAGGGCTTCCGACACTCATAACAAAGGGGCCTTGAGCTTGTTTGCAGTGGGGTGTGGGTCTCACTTGGGTGTCTCTGTCGTGTAGGAAGCTTGACAAAGCAATGTTCTCTTAAAAATGCACCTTGAGCTGTTTTGGGGGTCTCAATTGGGTGTGTCTGTGGTCCTGGAAATTTGACCAGGCTTTCATCTCCTCCAAATGGACCTTGAGCTTGAGTAGGATGGCTCTCACTTAGCTGTGTCTGCAGTCTTGGAAGCTTGGCTCTCCCCTTTGTTTTTCTACAAGCAGACTTTGAGACTTTTTGGGGCAGGTCTCACTTAGATGTGTCTGCAGTCTTGGAAGCTTGACTACCCTACGTTCTCCTACAAATGGCTGTATACCTTCCAGGACCTCAGAAGGACCTATGTGAGAACCCCCCCTAAAAAATCTCAAGTGTATTCGTGGGAAAACCCTAGCTAATCAAGCTTCCAGGACTTCAGAGGCACCCAAGTGGGACCCCTCCCTCCCACAGAAGCTCAAGTTCTATTTGTTTGACAACCTAGATTAATCAAGCTTCCAGGACGGCTGATGCACCCAAGTGAGCCCCCGGCCCATACAAGCTCAAGCTCCATTTCCAGGAGAACATAGGGTAGTCAAGATTCCAGGGCTGCAGTCACAGGGAACAAAGGGGCCTTCAGCTTGTTTGCAGTGGGGTGTGGGTCTCACTTGGGTGTCTCTGTCATGTAGGAAGCTTGACAAAGCAACATTCTCCTGGAAATGCACCTTGAGCTTTTTTGGGGGTCTCACTTGGGTGTGTCTGCAGTCCTGGAAGCTTGACTACCCTAGGTTTCCCAACAAATGTGCCTTGACATTGTTTGGGGCAGGTCTCGCTTAGCTGTGTCTGCAGTCCTGGAAGCTTGACTGGGCTTTCATCTCCTCCAAATGGACCTTTAGATTGACTTGGAGGGGTCTCACTTTGCTGTGTCTGCAATCTTGGAATCTTGACTCCCCTATGTTGTCCTACAAGCAGACCTTGAGATTGTTTGGGGCAGGTCTCACTTTGCTGTGTCTGCAGTCCTGGAAGCATGACTACCCTACGTTCTCCTCCAAATGACTGTGTGACTTCCAGGAGTTCCGAGGGACCCATGTGAGAGCCCCCCCAAACAAGCTCAAGTGTCTATGTGGGAAAACACTGGGCAATCAAGATTCCAGGACCCCCGGAAAAACGCCAAGTTTGATCCCTGTCTCCCAAACAAGGTCAAGGTGCGTTTCTGGGAGAAGACAGGGGTAGTCAAAATTCCAGGGCTTCCGACACTCATAACAAAGGGGCCTTGAGCTTGTTTGCAGTGGGGTGTGGGTCTCACTTGGGTGTCTCTGTCGTGTAGGAAGCTTGACAAAGCAATGTTCTCTTAAAAATGCACCTTGAGCTGTTTTGGGGGTCTCAATTGGGTGTGTCTGTGGTCCTGGAAGCTTGACCAGGCTTTCATCTCCTCCAAATGGACCTTGAGCTTGAGTAGGATGGCTCTCACTTAGCTGTGTCTGCAGTCTTGGAAGCTTGGCTCTCCCCTTTGTTTTTCTACAAGCAGACTTTGAGACTTTTTGGGGCAGGTCTCACTTAGATGTGTCTGCAGTCTTGGAAGCTTGACTACCCTACGTTCTCCTACAAATGGCTGTATACCTTCCAGGACCTCAGAAGGACCTATGTGAGAACCCCCCCTAAAAAATCTCAAGTGTATTCGTGGGAAAACCCTAGCTAATCAAGCTTCCAGGACTTCAGAGGCACCCAAGTGGACCCCTCCCTCCCACAGAAGCTCAAGTTCTATTTGTTTGACAACCTAGATTAATCAAGCTTCCAGGACGGCTGATGCACCCAAGTGAGCCCCCGGCCCATACAAGCTCAAGCTCCATTTCCAGGAGAACATAGGGTAGTCAAGATTCCAGGGCTGCAGTCACAGGGAACAAAGGGGCCTTCAGCTTGTTTGCAGTGGGGTGTGGGTCTCACTTGGGTGTCTCTGTCATGTAGGAAGCTTGACAAAGCAACATTCTCCTGGAAATGCACCTTGAGCTTTTTTGGGGGTCTCACTTGGGTGTGTCTGCAGTCCTGGAAGCTTGACTACCCTAGGTTTCCCAACAAATGTGCCTTGACATTGTTTGGGGCAGGTCTCGCTTAGCTGTGTCTGCAGTCCTGGAAGCTTGACTGGGCTTTCATCTCCTCCAAATGGACCTTTAGATTGACTTGGAGGGGTCTCACTTTGCTGTGTCTGCAATCTTGGAATCTTGACTCCCCTATGTTGTCCTACAAGCAGACCTTGAGATTGTTTGGGGCAGGTCTCACTTTGCTGTGTCTGCAGTCCTGGAAGCATGACTACCCTACGTTCTCCTCCAAATGACTGTGTGACTTCCAGGAGTTCCGAGGGACCCATGTGAGAGCCCCCCCAAACAAGCTCAAGTGTCTATGTGGGAAAACACTGGGCAATCAAGATTCCAGGACCCCCGGAAAAACGCCAAGTTTGATCCCTGTCTCCCAAACAAGGTCAAGGTGCGTTTCTGGGAGAAGACAGGGGTAGTCAAAATTCCAGGGCTTCCGACACTCATAACAAAGGGGCCTTGAGCTTGTTTGCAGTGGGGTGTGGGTCTCACTTGGGTGTCTCTGTCGTGTAGGAAGCTTGACAAAGCAATGTTCTCTTAAAAATGCACCTTGAGCTGTTTTGGGGGTCTCAATTGGGTGTGTCTGTGGTCCTGGAAGCTTGACCAGGCTTTCATCTCCTCCAAATGGACCTTGAGCTTGAGTAGGATGGCTCTCACTTAGCTGTGTCTGCAGTCTTGGAAGCTTGGCTCTCCCCTTTGTTTTTCTACAAGCAGACTTTGAGACTTTTTGGGGCAGGTCTCACTTAGATGTGTCTGCAGTCTTGGAAGCTTGACTACCCTACGTTCTCCTACAAATGGCTGTATACCTTCCAGGACCTCAGAAGGACCTATGTGAGAACCCCCCCTAAAAAATCTCAAGTGTATTCGTGGGAAAACCCTAGCTAATCAAGCTTCCAGGACTTCAGAGGCACCCAAGTGAGACCCCTCCCTCCCACAGAAGCTCAAGTTCTATTTGTTTGACAACCTAGATTAATCAAGCTTCCAGGACGGCTGATGCACCCAAGTGAGCCCCCGGCCCATACAAGCTCAAGCTCCATTTCCAGGAGAACATAGGGTAGTCAAGATTCCAGGGCTGCAGTCACAGGGAACAAAGGGGCCTTCAGCTTGTTTGCAGTGGGGTGTGGGTCTCACTTGGGTGTCTCTGTCATGTAGGAAGCTTGACAAAGCAACATTCTCCTGGAAATGCACCTTGAGCTTTTTTGGGGGTCTCACTTGGGTGTGTCTGCAGTCCTGGAAGCTTGACTACCCTAGGTTTCCCAACAAATGTGCCTTGACATTGTTTGGGGCAGGTCTCGCTTAGCTGTGTCTGCAGTCCTGGAAGCTTGACTGGGCTTTCATCTCCTCCAAATGGACCTTTAGATTGACTTGGAGGGGTCTCACTTTGCTGTGTCTGCAATCTTGGAATCTTGACTCCCCTATGTTGTCCTACAAGCAGACCTTGAGATTGTTTGGGGCAGGTCTCACTTTGCTGTGTCTGCAGTCCTGGAAGCATGACTACCCTACGTTCTCCTCCAAATGACTGTGTGACTTCCAGGAGTTCCGAGGGACCCATGTGAGAGCCCCCCCAAACAAGCTCAAGTGTCTATGTGGGAAAACACTGGGCAATCAAGATTCCAGGACCCCCGGAAAAACGCCAAGTTTGATCCCTGTCTCCCAAACAAGGTCAAGGTGCGTTTCTGGGAGAAGACAGGGGTAGTCAAAATTCCAGGGCTTCCGACACTCATAACAAAGGGGCCTTGAGCTTGTTTGCAGTGGGGTGTGGGTCTCACTTGGGTGTCTCTGTCGTGTAGGAAGCTTGACAAAGCAATGTTCTCTTAAAAATGCACCTTGAGCTGTTTTGGGGGTCTCAATTGGGTGTGTCTGTGGTCCTGGAAGCTTGACCAGGCTTTCATCTCCTCCAAATGGACCTTGAGCTTGAGTAGGATGGCTCTCACTTAGCTGTGTCTGCAGTCTTGGAAGCTTGGCTCTCCCCTTTGTTTTTCTACAAGCAGACTTTGAGACTTTTTGGGGCAGGTCTCACTTAGATGTGTCTGCAGTCTTGGAAGCTTGACTACCCTACGTTCTCCTACAAATGGCTGTATACCTTCCAGGACCTCAGAAGGACCTATGTGAGAACCCCCCCTAAAAAATCTCAAGTGTATTCGTGGGAAAACCCTAGCTAATCAAGCTTCCAGGACTTCAGAGGCACCCAAGTGAGACCCCTCCCTCCCACAGAAGCTCAAGTTCTATTTGTTTGACAACCTAGATTAATCAAGCTTCCAGGACGGCTGATGCACCCAAGTGAGCCCCCGGCCCATACAAGCTCAAGCTCCATTTCCAGGAGAACATAGGGTAGTCAAGATTCCAGGGCTGCAGTCACAGGGAACAAAGGGGCCTTCAGCTTGTTTGCAGTGGGGTGTGGGTCTCACTTGGGTGTCTCTGTCATGTAGGAAGCTTGACAAAGCAACATTCTCCTGGAAATGCACCTTGAGCTTTTTTGGGGGTCTCACTTGGGTGTGTCTGCAGTCCTGGAAGCTTGACTACCCTAGGTTTCCCAACAAATGTGCCTTGAGATTGTTTGGGGCAGGTCTCGCTTAGCTGTGTCTGCAGTCCTGGAAGCTTGACTGGGCTTTCATCTCCTCCAAATGGACCTTTAGATTGACTTGGAGGGGTCTCACTTTGCTGTGTCTGCAATCTTGGAATCTTGACTCCCCTATGTTGTCCTACAAGCAGACCTTGAGATTGTTTGGGGCAGGTCTCACTTTGCTGTGTCTGCAGTCCTGGAAGCATGACTACCCTACGTTCTCCTCCAAATGACTGTGTGACTTCCAGGAGTTCCGAGGGACCCATGTGAGAGCCCCCCCAAACAAGCTCAAGTGTCTATGTGGGAAAACACTGGGCAATCAAGATTCCAGGACCCCCGGAAAAACGCCAAGTTTGATCCCTGTCTCCCAAACAAGGTCAAGGTGCGTTTCTGGGAGAAGACAGGGGTAGTCAAAATTCCAGGGCTTCCGACACTCATAACAAAGGGGCCTTGAGCTTGTTTGCAGTGGGGTGTGGGTCTCACTTGGGTGTCTCTGTCGTGTAGGAAGCTTGACAAAGCAATGTTCTCTTAAAAATGCACCTTGAGCTGTTTTGGGGGTCTCAATTGGGTGTGTCTGTGGTCCTGGAAGCTTGACCAGGCTTTCATCTCCTCCAAATGGACCTTGAGCTTGAGTAGGATGGCTCTCACTTAGCTGTGTCTGCAGTCTTGGAAGCTTGGCTCTCCCCTTTGTTTTTCTACAAGCAGACTTTGAGACTTTTTGGGGCAGGTCTCACTTAGATGTGTCTGCAGTCTTGGAAGCTTGACTACCCTACGTTCTCCTACAAATGGCTGTATACCTTCCAGGACCTCAGAAGGACCTATGTGAGAACCCCCCCTAAAAAATCTCAAGTGTATTCGTGGGAAAACCCTAGCTAATCAAGCTTCCAGGACTTCAGAGGCACCCAAGTGAGACCCCTCCCTCCCACAGAAGCTCAAGTTCTATTTGTTTGACAACCTAGATTAATCAAGCTTCCAGGACGGCTGATGCACCCAAGTGAGCCCCCGGCCCATACAAGCTCAAGCTCCATTTCCAGGAGAACATAGGGTAGTCAAGATTCCAGGGCTGCAGTCACAGGGAACAAAGGGGCCTTCAGCTTGTTTGCAGTGGGGTGTGGGTCTCACTTGGGTGTCTCTGTCATGTAGGAAGCTTGACAAAGCAACATTCTCCTGGAAATGCACCTTGAGCTTTTTTGGGGGTCTCACTTGGGTGTGTCTGCAGTCCTGGAAGCTTGACTACCCTAGGTTTCCCAACAAATGTGCCTTGAATTGTTTGGGGCAGGTCTCGCTTAGCTGTGTCTGCAGTCCTGGAAGCTTGACTGGGCTTTCATCTCCTCCAAATGGACCTTTAGATTGACTTGGAGGGGTCTCACTTTGCTGTGTCTGCAATCTTGGAATCTTGACTCCCCTATGTTGTCCTACAAGCAGACCTTGAGATTGTTTGGGGCAGGTCTCACTTTGCTGTGTCTGCAGTCCTGGAAGCTGACTACCCTACGTTCTCCTCCAAATGACTGTGTGACTTCCAGGAGTTCCGAGGGACCCATGTGAGAGCCCCCCCAAACAAGCTCAAGTGTCTATGTGGGAAAACACTGGGCAATCAAGATTCCAGGACCCCCGGAAAAACGCCAAGTTTGATCCCTGTCTCCCAAACAAGGTCAAGGTGCGTTTCTGGGAGAAGACAGGGGTAGTCAAAATTCCAGGGCTTCCGACACTCATAACAAAGGGGCCTTGAGCTTGTTTGCAGTGGGGTGTGGGTCTCACTTGGGTGTCTCTGTCGTGTAGGAAGCTTGACAAAGCAATGTTCTCTTAAAAATGCACCTTGAGCTGTTTTGGGGGTCTCAATTGGGTGTGTCTGTGGTCCTGGAAATTGACAGGCTTTCATCTCCTCCAAATGGACCTTGAGCTTGAGTAGGATGGCTCTCACTTAGCTGTGTCTGCAGTCCTGGAAGCTTGGCTCTCCCCTTTGTTTTTCTACAAGCAGACTTTGAGACTTTTTGGGGCAGGTCTCACTTAGATGTGTCTGCAGTCTTGGAAGCTTGACTACCCTACGTTCTCCTACAAATGGCTGTATACCTTCCAGGACCTCAGAAGGACCTATGTGAGAACCCCCCCTAAAAAATCTCAAGTGTATTCGTGGGAAAACCCTAGCTAATCAAGCTTCCAGGACTTCAGAGGCACCCAAGTGAGACCCCTCCCTCCCACAGAAGCTCAAGTCATTGTTTGACAACCTAGACTATCAAGCTTCCAGGACGGCTGATGCCCCAAGTGAGCCCCCGCCCATACAAGCTCAAGCTCCATTTCCAGGAGAACATAGGGTAGTCAAGATTCCAGGGCTGCAGTCACAGGGAACAAAGGGGCCTTCAGCTTGTTTGCAGTGGGGTGTGGGTCTCACTTGGGTGTCTCTGTCATGTAGGAAGCTTGACAAAGCAACATTCTCCTGGAAATGCACCTTGAGCTTTTTTGGGGGTCTCACTTGGGTGTGTCTGCAGTCCTGGAAGCTTGACTACCCTAGGTTTCCCAACAAATGTGCCTTGAGATTGTTTGGGGCAGGTCTCGCTTAGCTGTGTCTGCAGTCCTGGAAGCTTGACTGGGCTTTCATCTCCTCCAAATGGACCTTTAGATTGACTTGGAGGGGTCTCACTTTGCTGTGTCTGCAATCTTGGAATCTTGACTCCCCTATGTTGTCCTACAAGCAGACCTTGAGATTGTTTGGGGCAGGTCTCACTTTGCTGTGTCTGCAGTCCTGGAAGCTTGACTACCCTACGTTCTCCTCCAAATGACTGTGTGACTTCCAGGAGTTCCGAGGGACCCATGTGAGAGCCCCCCCAAACAAGCTCAAGTGTCTATGTGGGAAAACACTGGGCAATCAAGATTCCAGGACCCCCGGAAAAACGCCAAGTTTGATCCCTGTCTCCCAAACAAGGTCAAGGTGCGTTTCTGGGAGAAGACAGGGGTAGTCAAAATTCCAGGGCTTCCGACACTCATAACAAAGGGGCCTTGAGCTTGTTTGCAGTGGGGTGTGGGTCTCACTTGGGTGTCTCTGTCGTGTAGGAAGCTTGACAAGCAATGTTCTCTTAAAAATGCACCTTGAGCTGTTTTGGGGGTCTCAATTGGGTGTGTCTGTGGTCCTGGAAGATTGACAGGGCTTTCATCTCCTCCAAATGGACCTTGAGCTTGAGTAGGATGGCTCTCACTTAGCTGTGTCTGCAGTCCTGGAAGCTTGGCTCTCCCCTTTGTTTTTCTACAAGCAGACTTTGAGACTTTTTGGGGCAGGTCTCACTTAGATGTGTCTGCAGTCTTGGAAGCTTGACTACCCTACGTTCTCCTACAAATGGCTGTATACCTTCCAGGACCTCAGAAGGACCTATGTGAGAACCCCCCCTAAAAATCTCAAGTGTATTCGTGGGAAAACCCTAGCTAATCAAGCTTCCAGGACTTCAGAGGCACCCAAGTGAGACCCCTCCCTCCCACAGAAGCTCAAGGTCAATTAGTTTGACAACCTAGACTGATCAAGCTTCCAGGACGGCTGATGCTCCCAAGTGAGCCCCCGGCCCATACAAGCTCAAGCTCCATTTCCAGGAGAACATAGGGTAGTCAAGATTCCAGGGCTGCAGTCACAGGGAACAAAGGGGCCTTCAGCTTGTTTGCAGTGGGGTGTGGGTCTCACTTGGGTGTCTCTGTCATGTAGGAAGCTTGACAAAGCAACATTCTCCTGGAAATGCACCTTGAGCTTTTTTGGGGGTCTCACTTGGGTGTGTCTGCAGTCCTGGAAGCTTGACTACCCTAGGTTTCCCAACAAATGTGCCTTGAGATTGTTTGGGGCAGGTCTCGCTTAGCTGTGTCTGCAGTCCTGGAAGCTTGACTGGGCTTTCATCTCCTCCAAATGGACCTTTAGATTGACCTGGAGGGGTCTCACTTTGCTGTGTCTGCAATCTTGGAATCTTGACTCCCCTATGTTGTCCTACAAGCAGACCTTGAGATTGTTTGGGGCAGGTCTCACTTTGCTGTGTCTGCAGTCCTGGAAGCTTGACTACCCTACGTTCTCCTCCAAATGACTGTGTGACTTCCAGGAGTTCCGAGGGACCCATGTGAGAGCCCCCCCAAACAAGCTCAAGTGTCTATGTGGGAAAACACTGGGCAATCAAGATTCCAGGACCCCCGGAAAAACCCCAAGTTTGATCCCTGTCTCCCAAACAAGGTCAAGGTGCGTTTCTGGGAGAAGACAGGGGTAGTCAAAATTCCAGGGCTTCCGACACTCATAACAAAGGGCCTTGAGCTTGTTTGCAGTGGGGTGTGGGTCTCACTTGGGTGTCTCTGTCGTGTAGGAAGCTGACAAAGCAATGTTCTCTAAAAATGCACCTTGAGCTGTTTTGGGGTCTCAATTGGGTGTGTCTGTGGTCCTGGAAGCTTGACAGGCTTTCATCTCCTCCAAATGGACCTTGAGCTTGAGTAGGATGGCTCTCACTTAGCTGTGTCTGCAGTCTTGGAAGCTTGGCTCTCCCCTTTGTTTTCTACAAGCAGACTTTGAGACTTTTTGGGGCAGGTCTCACTTAGATGTGTCTGCAGTCTTGGAAGCTTGACTACCCTACGTTCTCCTACAAATGGCTGTATACCTTCCAGGACCTCAGAAGGACCTATGTGAGAACCCCCCTAAAAAATCTCAAGTGTATTCGTGGGAAAACCCTAGCTAATCAAGCTTCCAGGACTTCAGAGGCACCCAAGTGAGACCCCTCCCTCCCACAGAAGCTCAAGTTCTATTTGTTTGACAACCTAGACTGATCAAGCTTCCAGGACGGCTGATGCACCCAAGTGAGCCCCCGGCCATACAACTCAAGCTCCATTCCAGGAGAACATAGGGTAGTCAAGATTCCAGGGCTGCAGTCACAGGGAACAAAGGGGCCTTCAGCTTGTTTGCAGTGGGTGTGGGTCCACTTGGTGTGTCTGTCATGTAGGAAGCTTGACAAAGCAACATTCTCCTGGAAATGCACCTTGAGCTTTTTGGGGGTCTCACTTGGGTGTGTCTGCAGTCCTGGAAGCTTGACTACCCTAGGTTTCCCAACAAATGTGCCTTGAGATTGTTTGGGGCAGGTCTCGCTTAGCTGTGTCTGCAGTCCTGGAAGCTTGACTGGGCTATCATCTCCTCCAAATGGACCTTTAGATTGACTTGGAGGGGTCTCACTTTGCTGTGTCTGCAATCTTGGAATCTTGACTCCCCTATGTGTGTCCTACAGCAGACCTTGAGATTGTTTGGGCAGGTCTCACTTAGCTGTGTCTGCAGGCCTGGAAGCTTGACTACCCTACGTTCTCCTACAAATGACTGTGTGACTTCCAGGAGTTCAGAGGACCCATGTGAGAGGCCCCCCAAACAAGCTCAAGTGTCTATGTGGGAAAACACTGGGCAATCAAGATTCCAGGATCCCCCGGAAAAACGCCAAGTTTGATCCCTCTCTCCCAAACAAGGTCAAGGTGCGTTTCTGGGAGAAGACAGGGAGTCAAAATCCAGGGCTTCCGACACTCATAACAAAGGGGCCTTCAGCTTGTTTGCAGTGGGTGTGGGTCTCACTTGGGTGTCTTGTCGTGTAGGAAGCTGACAAAGCAATGTTCTCTTAAAAATGCACCTTGAGCTGTTTTGGGGGTCTCAATTGGGTGTGTCTGTGGTCCTGGAAGCTTGACAGGGCTTTCATCTCCTCCAAATGGACCTTGAGCTTGAGTAGGATGGCTCTCACTTAGCTGTGTCTGCAGTCTGGAAGCTTGGCTCTCCCCTTTGTTTTCTACAAGCAGACTTTGAGACTTTTTGGGGCAGGTCTCACTTAGATGTGTCTGCAGTCTTGGAAGCTGACTACCCTACGTTCTCCTACAAATGGCTGTATACCTTCCAGGACCTCAGAAGGACCTATGTGAGAACCCCCCCTAAAAAATCTCAAGTGTATTCGTGGGGAAAACCCTAGCTAATCAAGCTTCCAGGACTTCAGAGGCACCCAAGTGAGACCCCTCCCTCCCACAGAAGCTCAAGGTCAATTAGTTTGACAACCTAGACTGATCAAGCTTCCAGGACGGCTGATGCTCCCAAGTGAGCCCCCGCCATACAAGCTCAAGCTCCATTTCCAGGAGAACATAGGGTAGTCAAGATTCCAGGGCGCAGTCACAGGGAACAAAGGGGCCTTCAGCTTGTTTGGAGTGGGGTGTGGGTCTCACTTGGGTGTCTCTGTCATGTAGGAAGCTGACAAAGCAACATTCTCCTGGAAATGCACCTTGAGCTTTTTTGGGGGTTCTCACTTGGGTGTGTCTGCAGTCCTGGAAGCTTGACTACCCTAGGTTTCCCAACAAATGTGCCTTGATTGTTTGGGGCAGGTCTCGCTTAGCTGTGTCTGCAGTCCTGGAAGCTTGACTGGGCTTTCATCTCCTCCAAATGGACCTTTAGATTGACTTGGAGGGGTCTCACTTTGCTGTGTCTGCAATCTTGGAATCTTGACTCCCCTATGTTGTCCTACAAGCAGACCTTGAGATTGTTTGGGGCAGGTCTCACTTTGCTGTGTCTGCAGTCCTGGAAGCTTGACTACCCTACGTTCTCCTCCAAATGACTGTGTGACTTCCAGGAGTTCCGAGGGACCCATGTGAGAGCCCCCCAAACAAGCTCAAGTGTCTATGTGGGAAAACACTGGGCAATCAAGATTCCAGGACCCCCGGAAAAACGCCAAGTTTGATCCCTGTCTCCCAAACAAGGTCAAGGTGCGTTTCTGGGAGAAGACAGGGGTAGTCAAAATTCCAGGGCTTCCGACACTCATAACAAAGGGGCCTTGAGCTTGTTTGCAGTGGGGTGTGGGTCTCACTTGGGTGTCTCTG
>JAJEOU010000957.1:0-20606 GCA_021534815.1 Acrocephalus arundinaceus
GATCCAGTTGCTTACAGCCACTTCCCAGTCAATTCCCAGTAGTGGAGTCAGTCACCCTCTGTGTGACACCAGTCTCACCCAGAATGAACTTCAGCCTGCTCCACACTGTGATGCCAACCATGATCCCCAGTTGCTGCCAGACGATAGCTCCAGTTGTTCCCAGTTTCCTACACCCAGTAATGATCCCATTTGGTCCCTAGAATAGCCCAGTCCCTCTTCAAGATAGTTCAATGCACTCCCAGTTTCCCCAGCATGGTCCCAGCTGTTCCCAATGTGGTCCCAGTCTCCCCAGTATGGTTACAGACCCACTGCCAGTATATCCCAGTCATATCCCAGTAAGGTTCTGGTTACCCTCAGAATGATGCGCAGTCTTTCCAAGTACTCCCAGTCAACTCCATATGATCCCAGTTTCTAGCAGTTGCCCAAGTGTGCCCCAGTTGCTCCCCAGATATGATTGTAATTCCCAGTTTGGGTCTCAGTCCCTCAGTATGCGTCCAGTTCCCTTCCAGTTTGATTCCAGTTTGCTCCCAACGTTTCCACATTTTTCCTCCCAACAGTAGCCCCAGTAACCTCCCGTCAGGGGATCTGTTCAACCCCATCTGTAATCCCAGTGGCTCCAGCGGATGGAATCCAGGAGGACCCAGTCACCTCAAGTTTTCTGTTCCCAGGTCACCCCCAGTATGACCTCCCAGTCAATTCCAGATACTCCCAGTATTATTCCCAGTCATGCCCTGAAGTGACTGGCCTGTCACTCCCACTTTGAGCCCGTTGCTCCCAGTCACCTCCAGCATGGTTTCCAGTCACAGCCAGCCCCTTTCCAGTCATTCTCCCAGGTTCTGGTCCCAGTAGGATCCAGTATGACGCCAGCATGGTTCCAGTGCTGCCCATTTACCCCCACTGTGTTTCCAGTCTGTCTCCCAATGTCATCCCAGTTGCTCCGGAAGATTCCCAGATCCACTCCCAGTTAGTCCCTCAGTTGCTTTCAACCTGATTCCGTTGTTCACAACCACTTCCCAGTCACCCTCAGTGCAGTCCAGATGCTTGCCAGTAATGATCCAGTATTGCTCATAGTAGATGATCCCACAGCATGGGCCCGGCGTCTCCCACTGTGATGCCAGTATGATCCCAGTTGCCCCCAGGCACCTTGCAGAGCTCCAGCCATGCTGTTTGCCCCACGCCTGCCCCACGCAGCCTAGGGGCTGTTCCCCGGGGCTTATTTCCTGTGCTCAGCACTTGGCCTGGCGGCAACAGTTGTTCTGGAGAGAGCACTGGCAAGGAAGCCTGCAGCCCCCAGGCCCTGGCCTGAGGCGTCAGCACTGCCCAGCAGTGCCCACTGCCTGTCCCTGCTGCAGCCCCGGCACTGCCACCCCCAGCACTATGCGGCCCCGAGAGCACTAGGCCCCTACAGCAACACCAAGGGCCTAGGCAGGGAGCGGGCAGGCCACGGCAAGCAGCACTGGCAACACAAGGGCTGCTGCTTGCTGCTGCTGGCAGCCTCTCTCTCTAACTGTGCCAGCACTGATCTGCCCCCAGCTCTGCACACAACATTGCTGCTGCAGCTGCAGAGAAAGGATATACTCTGCAGAAAACTTTGCATTGGATATTCTTGAAGTTCCTTTAAAGCCATCGAGAGTGGAGCCCCTCATTGAAACCTAGTATGTTGCCACAGGGAAGTACGAGAGAAAAATGAAGAAAAAATGAGAAAAATGAAAAAATGAGAAAAATGAGAATTGCACAAACAGCAACATTTATTTCTTGGACAAGATTTAAAAAAAAAAAAAAAAAGCACTGGAAAAGAACCTCTAAAATGAACCAACAAGAAGTATCAAATGTGACTTTTATTATAGTGATTTGCAGAAATTGGGCAGCAGTTTAATGTTTTCGAAACAACTTTTCATCAGTCTCCACAGTGCAGCCTTGAGCTCCTGGTTCCTCAGGCTGTAGATGAGGGGGTTCAGGGCTGGAGGCACCACCGAGTACAGAACTGATAGGGCCAGGTCCAGGGATGGGGAGGAGATGGAGGGGGCTTCAGGTAGGAAAATGCACCAGTGGTGATGAACAGTGAGACCACAGCCAGGTGAGGGAGGCAGGTGGAAAAGGCTTTGTGCCGTCGTCACTCCAAGGGGATCCTCAGCACAGCCCTGAAGATCTGCACATAGGAGAAAACAATGAACACAAAACAACCAAATACTAAACAGGCACTAACAGCAATGAGCCCAAGTTCCCTGAGATAGTAGTTGGAGCAGGAGAGTTTGAGGATATGTGGGATTTCACAGAAGAACTGGCCCAGGGCATTGCCATGGCACAGGGGCAGGGAAAATGTATTGGCTGTGTGCATGAGAGCATTGAGAAAGGCACTGGCCCAGGCAGCTGCTGCCATGTGGGCACAAGCTCTGCTGCCCAGGAGGGTCCCGTAGTGCAGGGGTTTGCAGATGGACACGTAGCGGTCGTAGCACATGGCGGTTAGGAGGGAAAACTCTGATACAATAAAGAACATAAAGAAAAGAGCTGTGCAGCACATCCTGCATAGGAGATGGTTGTGGTGTCCAGAGGGAATTGTGCATGGCTTTGGGGACAGTGGTGCAGATGAAGCCCAGGTCGGTGAGGGCCAGGTTGAGCAGGAAGAAGAACATGGGGCTGTGCAGGAGGTGGCCGCAGGCTACGGCGCTGATGATGAGGCCGTTGCCCAGGAGGGCAGCCAGGGAGATGCCCAGGAACAGGCAGAGAAGTGCAGGAGCTGCAGTTGCCGCGTGTCTGCCAATGCCAGCAGGAGGAAGTGGCTGATGGAGCTGCTGTTGGACATTTGCTCTGGCTGGCCATGGGCACCTGTTCATAAAGAAAGGACAGCGACAAGTCAGCAGTGGCTGCTTTCAGACAAACCTGGGCCATTCCCTGCAGACTGTCCCACTGTGACTCACCCACTCTTGTTCCTGCTCTGGGAAAACCTTCCCCCAGGTCCCTGCCTGAGCTCCAGTTGTGCTGTCTGAGTGTGCCAGGGGCAGCCAGGCTTGTGCATGGGGGCTCTCCAGGAGCCATCCCTGCCCTGCTGCCTGAGTTTGTGGCCATGTGGCAGAGGGACAGGCTGGATATTCAGGAATCACTCCTAATGCAGACAGGATTTTTGCCATCTGCTCTCCCACTTCTAAAGGACATGGAGAGCAGGAAGGAATTTTAGCCATTTTTTTCCTGTTCACACATCATTTCTGGTTCTCTGAGGTCAGATATCCCAAGCATTTCTGCTGCAATCAGAGTTTTCCATTGAGAGATGAGTGGCAAAGGATTCCCTGTGGCTTAGGGCACAGTGAGGGGCTGGATGTTCTTGTTCCCAACTGCCCTGGGTTTGCAGCTTTGGCTGCAGTCAGAGCACAATCACACTCCCCTGTCCCCCTGGGATAAACCAGACCCTGCCCAGAGCACAGGGATCCCTCAATGTCTCACCCTCTCCAAAGGGCTCTGGGCAAGGTCTCAGCACCCCCTTCTGCCAAGGACACTCCCGGCTCCCTTGGCAAACCCAGCAGCATTTCCTCAGCTCTGGCATCTCTGCACTTCCCTGTGGCACATTCAGGGAACTCCCAGGGGCTCTGGCACAGATTTGCAGCCAGGAGGGCAGCTCAGAGCTGGGAAGGACACAGCAAGGAGATCCCCGGGTGTGCCCATGATGGGATCTCAGGGAGGGGGCTCAGCTCATTCCCCTTTCCCATGGACTGCTTTGCCCACAGCCCCACAGGGCCCAGGGAAGCTTGGACACCCCATTGCCATGGCCACAGCTGCCTGGCAGGAATGCCAAGGGCAGTGCCTGACTCAGCTGCTGCAAAGGCCAGAGCCTCCCTGAGAGCACCAGATGACAGGGACAGGATCAGGGCAGTGCAGCAACAAGAGCAGATGTGGTGGTGCTGTGCCTGGGAGGGCAGGGCAGAGACAGCTGGCAGAGAGTCTCTGTAAATGTTGAAACATTACTTTGATGATCCTCTGTGTTCCTTTCAACTCAGAATGTTCTGTGATTCTGTGATTACAATTCCCATTCTGCTTCTCACATCCTCCTGTTTCCTATAATCAAAAAAGAAAAAAAAAAAAAAAACTTGTAACAGCTTTAGAACAGTAAAGTGTAAACCAGAATTTTATTTGAAGCTTCCAGGTGTCCCAGTGGGGATGGGGAATACCTGGCCCCTGATTTCAACAATTTTTTTAATGTTGAATAATTAGGATATTTAACAGGAACATCCAAAATATAATTCAGTTTCCCCAGTTACACACCCTTGGGGTAATACATTGAAGCTAGTCCAAGGGCTTCTTTGCCCAACTCTTTTATGACTGTTCACACTCCTGTTAAAAACCAAAACGTACTTCTTGCAAGCCCTCTTCCTGATAATAAATCTATACAGTATTTCAGGAATGTATTTAAAAGCTTATTTTTCTAATATCTAAAAGAAAGCTTAGGAAAGATACTAGAGTTAATTAAAGATTATAGATTTATACCTATATAACAGTAGTTAACAGAGCTTCAATACATGAAAATTGTATAAAAAGAAAATATCTTTTTTGTCATCACCCCAACGTTCCCATCCTTCTCCAAGCAGGAAATTGAAAACACTCTCAGGAAAGTTCCTGATCTTTACAGCAATGCCAGGCTTACCTTCTTTTGGCAAGTGTCCTCCGCAGCTGTGCCCAGGCTGGTGTGGAGCTGGGAGCAGCCCTGCCCCACACAGCCCCTCTCAGCAGCAGCAGCAGCCCCTGCCCTGCCCAGGGTGGCTCCTTCCCCCCACAGCTTCTCCCCAGCACTGGCAGCAGCTCCCCGGGCCGGCTGAGAGCTGTCCCTGGCAGGCAGCAGAGTCCCTGGGCCAGCACAGCACCCTGGGCTGCAGGACCCTGCTCTGCACCACAGCCCTGGGCACCCCTGGCTGCAGCCCCGGCTGCTCAGCCCTGCAGCAGAGCCTGGCCCCAGGGAGCTGCCTTGTGCTGGGCCTGGGCTGGGGCAGCAGGGAAACCCAGCCCTGCCCTAGGGCCACATCCCTGCCCTGCAGCAGCTCCCAGAGTGCTCCTGGAAGGTGCTCCAAGCTGGGGATGTGGCAGCTTCAGGAGATCCCTGCAGGAGCTGCAGCTTCTCTTCCCCCAGCCAGAGAGTGACTGTTTGCAAGCCTGGGAGGATTTCTCCTGCAGTGAGCCCTGAGTGAGCTCTGCTCTGTGCTGCCAGCCCAGGCTGAGCTGAAGCCCTGTGTGCCTGTGTGCTGTGCCTGGGGTGGCTGCAGGCAGTGCCCCAGCCCTGCTGGGCTGGCAGAAAAGCTGCTCATCCAGAGAAATGTGTTTTTAAGCTCTTCTTGGTTTTCAGGATCTCCCTCTGGATGATGAGCTCAGCCCAGCTCAGCAGCACAGACACAGCACAAGGACTTTAATGACCCTCTCAGGGCTTTGTGCTGAGGCCCTGAACATCAGTCCCTGAGAGGGAGCTGAAGAAACCTCTCCAGAACTCCAAGTCAGAAACCAACTCCAAAGTTTCTGGAAGTTTTAATGGGTCCCACTGAGGGACACGACACAGAAAGTGTCCCCAGGCCCCAGGCAGAGCAGAGAACTGCAGGCAGGGATGACAAGTGGGGACAAAGAGAAGCTAAGTCTGGGTGCCCTGGGCTACAGCAGCCTCTGTGCCACCAAGGACACTGAGGAGACACCTTGTCCTGAGGCCCTGGGGCCTCCTGGCACAGCCCCAGCAAGGCTGGGCACTGTCAGCCCCTTGTCCTGCCCTCAGCATCCCCCTCCCATGCCAGTGGCCTCCAGGATGTGCTGGAAAGAGTCCCTGGGGAAGGAGCCTTGATTAATGTTGGGAGTTAGACTTGTTTATCTTTTTCACCTATAGAATAACGCCATGTAGTCTAACTTATCCTGGTTCGGGTGGCATGTGGTTGTAGCTTTATTTTGCCCATTTGCAGGCCCTTTTCTAAACATGGGCCCTATAACAAAAGCTACTGTGGCTGTTATTCAGTTTGTTTTATGGGCTGATAAAGTGAGGAATTCACTGATTTTTAACTTGCTCTAGACAGCAAGCACGTAGATACGTGGCTATCACATACTAAGTAGGTGTATTTGGGGTTACTTTAAGAATAGTACTTTCTGTGAAGAAATGACAGTGAGAGAAGTTTTCCAGACCTTTAGCCAGTTCCTTATGCCTACTCCACCAGCTTTTGAAGAGTTCAAATTTCCTCTAGAAACTAACCAAATGTTGCTGATGATCCTAGCTTATTTAGCTTTCAAAGATAAGGTGAGGTCAATTTAGAGCACTGCACAGACTAGAGATATTGCTGTGGAGCCTGACACTGCCCCAGAGGCTAGAAATCCTGCTGTAAGGCCTGATACTGCCCCAGAGACTAGAGATACTGCTGTAAAGCATGATACTGCCCCAGAAGCTAGAGATACTGCCGTAAGGCATGATACTGCCCCAGAAGCTGAGAATGCTGCCATAGAGCCTGATACTGCCCCAGAGACTGGGGATGCTGGCCCACTGCCTGACCCTGCCCCGCAGCCCACCCCAGAAATGAACCACCCCAGTTAGGTGGGGGTTCTAGTGAAAGAGATAATATGTGAGATGAGCCAAGTGCTGAAAGAATACACTTCCCCAGCTAGTGAGAAGCCCTCCCCTTGCCCTGAAAAGGGAGAATCCGATAGTGCAGCAGTAGAACCCACAGAAGTTACAACCGTCCAAGTTCCAGCTGAACCACAAGACCAGTCACAACCAGCTGCAGTTGCCCCTGTAGAAAGAAAGAAGTATAAGATGAAATCAGAGCACCCAGGTAATAAAGATAAGAAAAGAAGGCCCTCACAGCCCACAGGAGAACCAGAGGTTGAGATTACCATCGAGTCCCTGACTTATGAAAGCCTACGTAATCTGCAAAAAGATATTGCACGACGGAGACGTGAGGCTTATACAACTTAGTTACTTCAAGTTTAAGACCTTATAAGTACTCCCTTGGGATTCTTAGCAAGTAACAACACTCAGTGGGGTTTATTAATACTTCAAAGTACTCAGGGTTAATTTAAGTACTTCTTTTTGCCACTGAGTCTCTGATAAGTTTTTATGCAATCCTGGCCTCCAATTCTCTGCTTTAATGAGTCCCTTGAGAGCTTTGCACTGACACAGTGGAGCTCAAAAATGCTTTGAGATACTCAAGATTTTTAAGATACTTTGGATTTTCCATTGGATTTTCCATCCCACGCTGAGTCTTTTAGAGGTTTCTGTGCAATCGTGGCCTCCAGTTCTTTCCTCTACAGACCTCATGAGGAACCTGTGATGGGGATTGACCATAGTGGGGCCCATTAATACTTTGAGACACTTTGGGTGTTTCCCCTTACTTTGACTCCTGGCAAGGTTTGTGCAATCTCCTCTCAGGCCCTGAAGTTCCAGGGCTCAGCACCAAATGCACCACGGGGCTCATTAGGATCAAGCAAGTCCTCACAAACCATGGCTGTGCCTTGATTTCCCTGTGGTCTGGTGCAGTTCACTAGGAAGTCTTTTCTCCTAGAGTTATGGGGAAATATTTCAAAAAACCCATATTCCTATTTTCAAGGGTGTACTTTTCTCTTCAGAGAAGAGATGACTGCTATTTTTCGAACACATATAAGTATATATGCTCCTTTTCCGGGTTAAGTAAAGGTGGCCCGTCCACCTCGGACAAATCCGGTGAATTGGTCCAAATCAGATGGTAATTGACGCGTTATGAAATAATCAGGTCCCGTCCCAACTTACTATCCGCCTCCTTCTGGCTTGCTACCTCTGCCTCCTTCTGGCTTGCTACCTCTGGCTTGTGGCTGCCCTGCGTCCCCAGCTCCCGTCTGAGTTTATTGAAAAAAGAATGTGCATATGAAAATTACAGAAGCGTTTACAAGAAATGATAAAAACAAAAAACAATTACAATAAAGTACATGTCCTAGCTTTGCTGGCAAAAATATGAACAATGTCCACAGATGACATGAGAGCTGTGCAGGATAAAGATCGAGCAGTCCGTTCTTGATCATGTTTGGAAAGTCCAAGAGTTTCTAACAGTTCAAAGTTCTTATGGTACCACTTTCCCCGTGCCCCAAGGGGAAAACCCATGAACGTAATGTCCTTTGCGTTGGTGAGTCTTTGTATCTCTTTTGTCAAATGTTTGTATTTGTCCACCTTCTCTGCCGCCGCGTGCTCTAACGAGGTCTTGTCCGATTCGTATCGCACAGTCACATCTACAACGAGTGCCCGGGTGCCCTTCACAAATATCAGGTCAGGTTTGTATAGGTCCTTGCTGGTGTCCCTTATGTGCGGTTCTTGAAACACTAACCAGTCCATCTTCCTCGCCTCTTCCGACAGCACTCCGCAGATGTAGTTGTGCCTCTTGATTCTTGCATCCTGAGTTATGGGGCAGTTACCGATGATGTGGGCACAGGACTCGTTGTCCGCCTCGCAGTGTCTGCATGTTTTGGTGCATTTATCCTGTCTACCCCTGGCTAGGAATTCCCTCGTGGGGTAGACATTGGCCCTAAGCTGTAAAGCAGTTAGGAGCTTCCTGTGAGGTATGCTTCTATAGTATTTTATCCAGTGGTTACTAATTTGGTCCCCTTTGAAATTTACAATCCCACGGCCCTGAGACACTAATGAGGTCCATTTGCTAAATTCCATCTTTCTCCAATTACATGGCTTGGGAAATTTGCTTTTTAGGGTCGGTGCCTCCCACTCAGAGGTTATGTCTGCACATTTAGTGATTGATATTTACTCAGGGTCTCTCCTCAGAAGGTCTGGCCTGTTAAGAGAAGCTGTGCCTTGAGGTCTGACCCAGTGTGGACAACCTTGCTCCACATTCCCAACCCCATCCTGTCTCTCCTCACTCACCTGGGACCTGCTTTGCTTGGAGAACTGGCTGCACTCTGGCAAAGATGGGTTTTCTTCCTTTTTTAGCAATCTAAAACTCCAAAGTTTCAGACAATCTCAAGTGTTAATCAGCAAAAACAGATGTGACCATGGACAGAGACTCTCTAACTAGTTAAAGTTACAAAGTGGTATGTTTACTAGCACCAGCAGGTGGCACGGGAGTCGTCTCTGAAAGGCGTGACTGCCCCGTACAAGGTTCTTTGCCCTGAATTTCCCAAGATCTTACATACAGTACATGTGCATAACCCCAGCATCTCCCATCCCCGCTCTGTATTAAAATGAGGCTATTAGTCCTTCATGTGTGCACAATTCTTCTCTTGAATTGGATCAGTGATCTCAAAGGATGAAGTCAGGAGAGTCTTCACCAGGTCTCTGTGACCCTCTGGCACAACCCAAGGTCCCCTGCTTTGTGACTGATTGATATAAAGTCCAGGTGCTGGTCATTGATCTTAATGGTTTCAATCTGTTCTTCTAAGAGTTCACTTACTCCACTTCCTTCTATAAAAAAGCTCATAATGGCAAACAATACAACAATTAGTTCTAGTTTAGGCATCTGATAATCATTAACCTATCATTTGCCTATCTAACTTACACCCTGATCCATATAAATTACTTCCATTGCTTAGCCTAAATCTTAAGTCTTTAAAATCATGATTCAGTGCCCCCCAAATGTTGGGGTGCCCCCTGAATGTCGGGGTGTTTTCCCACAGGCCCCCCACCACCAAGGGTCATCTGTGTCCACATCGAGCGGGAGGACGCGACGGTGGCTGTCATCTTCTCCCAGCCTGTCAGGGTGAGTAGGGACACCTGGGAACCCCCCACATCACCTGGGTACCCTCAAAATCTCCTGGATCTCCCCCCAAACCACCGTGGAACCCCCGTAAAGCATCTGGATACTCCTAAAAGTCACCTGAATAACCCCAAATTCACCTGAATACCCCCCAAAAATATGTAGGTACCTCCAAAATCACCTGGATCACCCCCAAATAACCTGGGTACACCTGGGTATCCCAAAAATCACCTGCGTTCCCTCAAAAAATCACCTGGGTACCCCCAGAAATCACCTGGATCCCCCAAAATTGCCTGCATACCCCCCAAAATAACCTGGATTCCCCCTCAAATCATTTGGATACACTGGGTACCTCACAAAATTGATGGGCCTTTGCCCAAACTGGTGGTCGTGATTCCCCCCTGCTTTGGGTAGATGCGGTGTCCCACTTATCCCTTTGACTTGAATGGGTAGACCTGGGATCCCTAAATCCCTATTGATGTTATTGGGGAAGACCTGGTGCCCTGTTTACCTCCATTTATCCACAGTAACCCTTACCAGTGTTTCCAGTAATGCCCTGGATCTCCCAGCAACCCCAATTCCTCCCCTAGGACACTTCCAGTGCTCCCAGTAGCCCTTCCCACTGCTTGCAGTTTGCTCAGTTTCCCCTGTTTCTCCCTCCCAGTGCTTCCAACTCCTCCCCACTGCTTCCAGTTCCTCCCCAGAGCTTCCCCTTAGCCCTTCCCAGTGCTCCCAGTTTAACCAGTAACCCTTTCCAATCAAGCCCTATTAATGGCTCGATCTAGCCATAAAATCCCCATCGACTTGAAAAGGGGTAGACCTGTTGTCCCTAAATCCCTATTGACGTAATTGGGGTAGACCTGGTGTCCTTTCCCGTCCATTGTTTTCAATGGGTAGACCTGATGTCTTTCTTCATCCATTCAGTTCAATGCATAGATTTGATTTCTTTTCCCTGCCGGTCATTTCATTGGGTAGACCTGATGTCAAAAAAACCTCCCTGTGTCAATGGATAGACCTGATATCCCAAACATTTAGGAGTTAAACCCACCAATTTCAGGGTTGGAAATTCCCAATTTGGGGTGGGAAAATGCCCCAGATTTTGTTCTTTTTCCCCCACAGGTGAACCCAGAGTGCCCGGAGCTGGGGCCAACACTGGAGGGCTCCGCCCTGGCTGTTACTGTTAGGTCAGACGTGACACACACACGTGATCAGGATACAAAATGGAAGAAGTTTTTATTCTGTGTGTTCTCTATCTTATATACTCTTAACAAAGTGGGATCTTAAGTCATTGACTATATTACAATAACTTACATTCATTATAAATGGAGATCTGTATGTCTAATTCAACAAACCACGAAGTTAAATTTTGTAAAAAAATTAATTGAGATGAAATACAATATAAAGTTTGGCAGTGATTAATTGAGTATAATTAAGGGTTGGATAATGCATAAGCAAAACTGACCAAAGTACAGAGGAGGATTCCCACCCTACCTAACGTACAAAGCAGGATTACCTCAAACAAAACTTTTATGATCTGCCTATACATATTCATCAATACTTCCAGTAAATCACCTGTTTTCGATTCTAGAAATCTTCATCACCATTCTTCATGGTGCATGCTTCAGTTGTTGCCAGGGGATCTTCTGTCTTCTTTTGGTGGTCTTTGGGATGAAGACCCCTGCTCTTCATCACTGTCCTCTGAACAACCCCACCAATTGCACATGCGTACCAAGCATTGCATTATATAACTAAACATTGTTCTAAAAACAAGCTCTGTTAAAGGCACAACTTAGGGTCCATACCTGGACTAATCCCAAATTTGACTATTTCAAGGCCAATCCTCTAATTTGAGAGGACTGCTTATCTCAGCACTATATCCTGTATCCCATTTTCCCATGTAACATCTGCAAAAGGGGTCCATTTGTTCTGTAACACTAATTACTTATACTTTTTTGGTTTTTACTTTATAAATTATTTTTTAAAATACTAATATAATTACAATTTAGTTAGCACAAATCATATCCGTTTATTACATATTCATTGGTGCAAAGCAATTAGCACCAATGAATATGTTATAAATGGATGTAATTGGCAAAAGTTTTACAGAAAGTTAATAAGGCACATATGCATGTTTACTTATGCATGTAGTCTAACTTACAAAATTTTCATGTATCTTTTTGAATCGGTTCCCATGTTGTGGTGGTTTTGACCAGCAAGTGAGTTTTCAGGAAGTTCAGGAAAGAACCAGTTGAAAGTAGTTATGTCTCCATGAACATAAAAGGTTTAAATATCATTCTAACATCTGTGAGCTGCAGCGAAACTGAGAGAGAAAGACCTTGGGCAGATTTTACCCTTTCCTGGCAACATGAAGCTTTCAGAACTCCAACCCTTTCCCAGAGGGAGAGAAGAAGATCAGAGTGATTTAAAATGTAGAGAGACAGCATGATACAGTCAGCAAAAGAACTGATAAAGGTTATCTGGAAGAAGGGATTGAGAAAGTGGATATTTTTGACTGGACTTCTCTTGATGTTAACCACGGGGAAATGGACTATTTCTTGTAATCTATTGATGCTGTTTTGGGGGAATGCTGTTCTAGCTGAAGGTGATGGACTGATGTAACTGAGATTTCATTGAGAATGTTGTAGAGGAAGTTCCCCGGCTCCTGAGATAAAAAGAGGTCTCAGCTGTCTGAGACACAGATTTGGCCCTTTAGCTCTAGAGGTCACTTGAGAGAAAGACGATTTTAAAGATAAAAGAATAGAATTTTGTGAAATACTAAAAAAGCATTCTTAAACAAATACCCCAAATATGCTGAGAGGCCCATGAGTAGCCAAGAGAAAGGCTGCTCATGGGTGAGATGGCACAATCTGCAAAATTCCAGGTGGTTGCAGGTTTGTGACATTGGGAGCCACCAGACTGTTTCTTGTGGCAAATGTCTTCATGGACTCCAGAGAAACTCCTCTCCCAAGGTGATGAAAGAAAATGTTTAAATAGTTGAAACTTACTGGAAATCATAGTTTTGTCTCTCTGTGTTGGTTATGGGAATGTTAAGAGTTTGTGGGAGAAAGAGAAGAGTTTTGAAGTTTCAGTTTCTTATTTTCCCTTTATTCTTTAGAGTGTGCAAATAAACACTTTTTGTAACTTCTGAAGTTCAGGCCTGTTTTACTTTTATTTTCTCCTAGTCCAACTATCACAGAACACCAGGTCTGCCCAAATAAAGTCAATGGGGATTTAGGGACACCAGGGCTGTCTATTAATAGGGCTTGATCGGGAAGGGTTACTGGTTAAACTGGGAGCACTGGGAAAGGCTAAGGGGAAGCACTGGAGGAGGAACTGGAAGCACTGATGGGGAACTGGAAGCTCTGGGAGGGAGGAAAGGGGGAAACTGGGCAAAGTGGGAGCACTGGGAGGGGTTACTGGGAGGACTGGGAGGGCAAACTAGTCAAACTGGGAGCTATTCCTGGGAGCACTGGAGTGGCTGGGGGGGGCACTGGGGTTACTGGGAGCACTGGGAGTGGCTGAGGGTGGGCACTGGAGCTACTGGGAGCCCTGGGGCATTACTGGGAGCCCTGGGAAGGGTTACTGGAAATTAATGGGGGTTGACAGGACACCAGGTCTACCCATGCAAGTCAAGAGGGGTTTAGGGACATCAGGTCTACCCAGTCAAAGCAATGGGGTTTCACAACCACCAGTTTGGTGGGGCCCAAGATTTTTGGGGGTACCCAGGTTTACCTAGGTGACTTTTTGAGGGGTTCCCAGGTAATTTTTGGGGGTTGCTCAGGTGATTTGCGGGAGTACCCAGATGTATCCAGGTGATTTTTGGGAGTAGCCAGGTGATTTTTTGGGGTTCCCAGGTGTATCCAGGTAGTTTTGGGGAGTGCCAGCATGATTTTTGGGGGGGGTTCCAGGTGATTTTTATGGGTTCTCAGGGGTCCCCACTCACCCTGATGGGCTGGGGGAAGATGACACCCACTGTTGCATCCTCCCAGTCAACGTGGACACAGATGACCCTCAGTGGCAGGGGGGCTGTGGGGGGATACTCCAACATTCAGGGTGTACCCCAACATTGAGGGAGCACCCCAAAACTCTAGAGGTGGGCCCTGGGGATGGGAGGGAGCCCTGAGTTACCTCAGGAGAGGATGCAGTGCAGATACACCCAGGTGCTTTGGTCCGTGGGGTCAGTAAAGACGGCGTTCTGCACCAGCTCCAGCTCTGGAGAGGGGCAAAGGGGGCACCCCAAAATCTCAGGGGGGCAGCCAGGGGACACCCCGAGATCTGAATGGGAGCACGCAGCTGTGTAGGGGCTCAGGTGTACCCATTGAACCCAATGGGGATTTTTAGGGACACTAGGTCTACCCATTGAACTCAGTGGGGATTTGGGGTGAACAGATTTACCCATTGAAACCAAATGGGGTTTTTTAGAGACAAGAAGTTTTCCTATTAAAACCAATGGATATTTTTAGGGTCAACAGGTCTACCTCTTGATCCAATGAGGATTTAGGGACAATCAGTCTACCCATTGAAACCAGTGATGTTTAGGGACCACAGGTCTAGCCATTGAAACCAATGAGGATTTAGGGACATGGGGTCTACCCAATAAAATCAATAGGGATTTTTTGGAAACCATGTCTGTTAAGGACAATGGGGATTTGGGGAAACCAGGTCTACCTACTAATGTGGGGAATTTAGAAAATTAGGTCCAGGTATTAATGGGAATTTAGGAACATCAGGTCTATCCATTAAGGACAATGGTGATTTGGGGTCATCAGGTCTACCCACTGAAGCCAATGGGCTCAGTGGGACACCAGGTCTACCCCTTAGTGCGGGGAATTTAAGAAATCAGCTTCAGCCACTGATGTGAATAGGAATTTTGGGACATCAGGTCTAACTCCATTAAAGTCAATTAGAGGGATTTAGGACACCAGGTCTACCCATTGAAATGAATGGGTGTAGTAGCTAGGGAAAAGCTGCTGGAAGATCTCGAGCTGTACGGGTAGATAGGGTTACCTCTTCACATGTAAGTGATGCTTGCCTTACTCAGTTAAGCTTTGTTAAGTTAGTAAATCATATGTAGGTGATGACTTAGGCAGACAGATGTGACGCTGCCTGCGTAAGTTATAAAAACACCATGTAAGCAAAGAATAAACGCCATTTGCCATCCATCATATTGGTGTCAGTGAGCTTATGGCCAGAGCAACCCAGGGCGGGTCGCTGTGCCGTTCCTGAACCAGGTCATCACGCCTCAGCAGAGACAACAAGTGGTGCCAAAACCCGTGAGACTTCAAATGCCGGAGTGGAAGACCCGAAGTCTGAGCGGGAAAGTCGAGGCCGGAATCGGAGCTGGGGACAGGAGTTGCCTGGATGGGTGAACGGTGGCCGAGACAGCTGGCCTAACCTCGGCGAGGAGGATGCTCCCAGACCAGCGAGGACGATGGAAGCTCTCGTGAAACTCGTATTGCAATTACATAAGCAGTGGGGGATAGGTTGTAAGCCTGAAGATTTCACTTCCTAACGAGGTTACGAGGCTTGTGCAGATTGGGGTAATTGACCAGCTGGTGGATATACTCCACCCAGAGGTGTAGGACAAATACACTAAAGCTTTAGCCGAAGACGTAACGTCCTCTGGGAGCGGGAAAAGTCTAAAATCATGGGGCAAAGTCGTGCAAGCATTGCGAAAAGCCCTGCAAGAGCAGGAAACCTGGAAAGCAGCGCAGAGATGTCTGTTCATTACTCCTAAAGTAGGAGTTGCAGCAACCATGCAGACATTAATCGAAAGCAGCTCTATCAAGTCTGCTGATCCATCAAAATGAGAGTGCATTTCGTCACCTCCAAATCTGCTAAATTCCGTCTCTGAACACTCTCCTGCCCCTGACTCCTCCTCAGAACAACATAAATCTGTGTGGGGTGAGTTGCTCGATGAGGCGAGAAATGCCTCTGACAAAAGTAGATCTCAAGAAATATGGGAAAAGCCACCACCCTATGTGCCCCAAAGTGGTGCTGAGCAGCAAAATGAAGGGCGGAGCACATATGCCGCCAGCACTAGTGGGGGGAGTCGTCAGTCATTCTCACCAAAGGTAAACGTAAAGTAGAAGAAAGGCGGGAGGAGGTGAATTGCGGGTCTAACAACAGAGGAGGGGGGAGTGGTAACCAGGAACAGAGAGCCAACCAGGATGTTCGTTCAAAAGTACTGTCTTGTAAGCAAGAGCCTCCGTAAGCAGGAGGCGGGGTGAACAGAGGGGGAAGGAACCTTCCACCCACAGGAGGAGCAGGCAGGGGCGGAGTTCAACAAAAAGGTACCGGAGCCCTGAAGCATCCAGTCAGTTGGCTTCCGCCTCTGACTCAGACACTAGCCAGGATGAATGGGGGAGTGACGGGTCTATGCTGATTCAGACTCAGAAGTTGAGATAGCAAATAATAGTAGAACTGAAGGTCAACCCACTCACTTTTTAATTAAAGAGGGGCATGTAAAGAAATCCCCCTTACAGATTGGAGAAAAATAAAGATTGCTTGCGCTGACTGGGCCCCACCAGCCACTTTAGCATTCCCAGTTCAAGTGACTGGTGCCGGTCCAGATGCACAAAGGACCTACTCACCAGTAAATCCCAAAGATATACAAACAATTGTTAAAGCAATTGCAGATAAAGGTATTTATTCTGCCATGGTTTCTACTCTTACTGACAGCATTTTTGGAGGTGATGATATGCTCCCATTTGATATTAAGCAAACATGCAGGTTGATTTTTAATGGGGCGGGAATGATCGTATTTAACAAGAGTGGGAAGACAATTGTACAAAACAGCTAGCCCAAGCAGCTGGCCCAGACCATCCTTTGTGAAACTCCAGCCTACAGCGGCTCACAGGCATTGATGCAACTATGATTACTCCCCAGGCAGAAGCCCAACACTTACAAGCCGTGGAAATTGTGGCAACCACTCATGCGGCCAGAGAGGCTATTTGTACAGCCTGCAGAATACCTGCTAAACCGGCACCCTGGTCCGCAGTAAGACAGGGTGAAAGTGAGAGCTTCACTCAATTTGTAGATCGCCTCCAAGCTGTAGTTGACTCTTCAGACTTGCCTGCCAAAGCCAAAGGCCCTGTTGTAGCAGAATGCATGCGGCAACAATACAATTTAGCCACAAAAGAAATTTTATGCTCGTTCCAGCAGGATCAAGAATTGCAACTGTGATTAAACATGTCACAAGCGAAGAACATTTAGCCTCAATTCAAGCAGCCGTTTGCACCGCAATAGCCAGTGTGATGACATGTGTTAAATGCAGACAAGCAGGTCATGCCGCAGAGAACTGTGCCAAAGCCAAAGACCCGCCGCCGTTTCCCCCTACACACCAAAACCAACCTAGAGGGCCGTGCTTTGCCTGCAGAAAGAAAGGGCATCTTGCCAGGGAGTGCAGAGCAAAGATTCAGGGAAACAGGAGGGGCAGGAGGCAGCCGGGCCGCACACAGCCTTCTCCCACATGGAATGGAAAGCAGCTGAATTTTACTATCCCACCTCCCACTTGGGACGTGAGGCGGCCCAGCTACACCAACCCCAAATGGGGCAAGGAGCTCCAGAACCCACTACCTCCTCAGGAAGCAACCAACCTCTTAGCCCAGCCGATAGTCCAGCCCAACCCAGTTATATCTCCAGAACAGCAAGAGCTACTCCCAGGGAGCGGATCCTCGGGTGGCCCTACTTGTAGATTGCAACAGTCCTCCTACAGTATGGGGAACTTGTCGCCTTTACAACACTTCCTACCCCCTTGGAGCTACCCAGACGATGACCACTGCTATTAGTGTCCCCATTTTTGGTTGACACTGGTGCGGACGTTACTGTAATCCCAAAACCAAGCTGGCCTCCATGCTGGAAGTTAGAAGAAGCCCCTATGGTAGGCGGGGTTGGGGGATTTTCCCGAGCCCAGAAAAGCACCAAACTAATAGCAATAAAGCTCCACACTGAAAAAGGGCCTGAGAAGACCATCACCCTTTACCCGTACGTCATGTCAGGAGTCCTGCCCTTGCTAGGAAGAGATGCCCTAACCCAATTAAAAGTCAGAGTGACAAATTTACCCTAAGGGCCACTGCCGCACACCCACCTTTGCCAATTAGCTAACATGGAAATCATCTCACCCTGTGTGGGTCGAGCAGTGGCCCCTGCCTGAGCCTTGAATGACTGCCCTTCTTGAATTAGTCGGGCTGTGAATTACAGCGAGGTCACATAGAACCTCCACTAGCCCAAAGAACACCCCAGTTTTTGTGATTCCCAAACGATCCGGTGAAGTTTTCACCTTCTCCATGACCTGCGCGAGGTGAACAAAAGATTCAACCCATGGGCCCCGTTCAACACTGCTGCCCTTGAACTCAATGAACCCAGAAGGGAAGCCCTGCGCTGTGTTAGACATCAAAGACTGCTTTTCTTCAATACCTTTGCACGAGCAAGACAAAGAGCAGTTTGCTTTTTCCATCGTGTTCCAAACAGTCAGCACCCCAATCTGCGCTTTCAGTGGAAAGTTTTGCCACAAGGGATGGTCAACTCACCAACCATCTGCCAAATCACAGTAGATCAAGCACTATCACCGATCCGACACAGCAACCCGACTGCAACCATCATTCAGTACATGGATGATATCCTAATCGCCGCACCATCGACGAGCCAGGTAGATCGTCTAGTAACAACAATCTCACAGACTCTAAAAGCAAAGGGATTTGAAATTGCAAGTGCCAAGATAAAGAAAGGGCCCAGTGTGACTTTTCTAGGGACACAAATCACAAGTTCCTATGTAACACCTCCTCAAATAAAGATCCGCTGAGATGTCAAAACACTCCACGACATGCAGCAGCTAGTAGGGTCCCTGCAATGGCTTCGCAACATCGTGCTGATCCCTCCAGAAATCATGTCCCCGCTGTATGACCTCTTAAAAGGAAAACACCCCAAAGCAAAAAGCTTTGACCCCCAAAGCGATGAATTCACTCAACTTCATTGAACAGCAAATATCCTCAAGTGCACTCTCCAGATGCAACCCAAACAACCGCTCAACCTGTATGTACACTTCACAAGAGAAGGGGGACTGGGAGCATTAGCCCAAGGACCCCCTGAGAAAGCCAAACCAATACAGTGGGTAGTCCTAGGAAAGCCATCGCGTGCCTTTTCCACAGGAGTTGAATGCATCGGTAACCTTATAATGAAAGGCAGAAAACTCGCTCTGAGCCTCTTAGGCATTGAACCTGCAAAGATCCATTTACCCTTCCGCAAACAACTTCCCACATTGCTGTGGCAATGTCAGAGCATTTGGCTTTAGCCCTTGTTGGGTTTTCAGGAGAAATTCGGTACGTCACCAAACCCCCATGGACTCAGCTACTAGCTGTGCTAGACATTGACCTTCCACAAAAGGTCATAAACGGGCCCCTTCCAGGACCGACAGTGTTTACAGATGCATCCTCAGCAACCTCAACTGAAGCTGTAGTGTGGCAGACCAAAGAACAGTGGCACTGCATCAAAATGATTGACCACACACTTTCAGTTCAACAGCTTGAAGCTGCAGCCCTAGTATTAGCCTGTGGACTGTTTACAGCAGAGCACCTCAACATCGTCACTGACTCGATGTTCGTCACCAAGCTTTGCCTAGCCATGTCAGGACCAGGTGTGTCAACGTCTGCAACAGCCATCATGCTAGAAGAGGCGCTCTTTTCCCGAGAAAGCACAATTTCAGTCATCCACTCAACAGTCACAATCTGATCAAAGGACTTTTTCAGATTGGCAACGACAAAGGAGATGCTGCAGCAAAAAGAACTGTGGACACTCAAAGAAGCTCATCAGCTGCATGAAACTCTCAACATTGGAGCCAAGGCACTAGCAAAGAAGTGCGGAATTTCTGCGGCCAATGCAAAACACGTCATAGCCACTTGCCCTCACTGTCAAAAGGTGCCCTTGTGGTCCAGTGGAGTCAACCCCAGAAGTCTCAAAGCCTCCGAAATCTGGCAGACAGATTTCACACTCTGTCAACTGCTGAAACCTCGAGCATGGCTCGCAGTGACTGTAGACACCCACAGTGGGATAATTGTAGCTACACAGCACCTCAAAACCAACTCCAAAGCAACCATTCAGCACTGGCTGACAGCAATGGCATGGCTTGGAATCCCAAGCAAGATCAAAACAGACAATGGGCCAAATTTTGCTTCTCAATCAGTTCAAGAATTTGTTTCTAAATGGGGCATCACTTTAGTGCATAGCATTCCATACAACAGTACAGGGCAAGCCATTGTTTAAAGAGCAAATCAAACTTTAAAAACCAAGTTAGAAGTGTTAGCCAAAGCAGAAGGTTTTGCCAATTCTATCCCACCAAGAGATCAAGCACGCTTGCTAGCCACCGCATTGCTAGCATTGAATCAGTTTCCCAGAGAGGACGAAGCAAAAAGTCCCATTCAAAAACATTAGGCTGCTCCAGCACTAGAAGAAGGTCCACCAGTTGTAATTAAAAATGAATTAGGACAATGGGATCAAGGGTGGAAATTAGTCTTAACAGGGCGAAAGTATGCAGCAGTCAAAAAGATGGTGAAATTAAATGGTGTCCACTTAAGTCTATTAAGCCACAATTGCAGAATAAAACTAATGAAAACTGTGAGTTTTTATCCACAGGACTGGATTTGTGGACGCCCTCGTAACCTGTATATCCAGGCCACAGAAGAAGACAGCGAACCAGAAAATGCCCCAGCAGCATCCGAGGTACCTGCATCAGCAAAACCCAAATGGTACCGACGTTTCTGTGTCATTCTGTTCCTAAGTCTAGTGATCAAAGTGCAGGCAGAACCCAGACACCATCCTTATCAGCCAGTGAAATGGGTCCTTCAGGACCTCACAGGTAGTAGAACAGTAAAAGAAATTGTGACCACAGGTGCTCCAGAATTTAAAGTACAAACAGAAGATTTGTTCCCCGGC
>JAJEOU010000980.1:0-20385 GCA_021534815.1 Acrocephalus arundinaceus
ATGAAGAAGGCATGCAGGGCCTGCTTTCCCAGCAAGGATGGTTGTAATACAAGTAGAAGACATCTGGCTCAAGAGTGCAGTGATTAAAAAAAAAAAAAAATCCAAGGAGTGAATCTGGGAACTTGGTTTGGGTTTTATGGTAATGGCTAAATTATAGCATAATTAATTTTATAATAATATTATATATATATATATATATTATATTATATATATATATATATATAATAAATAAATTAATACACATGTAGTGACGGTACATAAGTAACACTTCTAGAATCACATGTCCATGTAAGGTTTTGAGTTACCATACGTTGAACCTCAAGCCTGAATAAGTGATGCCCTCTTTAACACCAAATCAGTGTTAAGGAGTCTTATTATGATATTTTGGAGATTTGGTGACAGTGCAGCCTCACAGAATCAAGGAGTCTACTGGGACACCTTGGAACCTCATGGAACCAAAATCTTTTTTGACACAGCAGGGCCACATGGAACCTATGGTCTATATTGATTTTGCATATCCAAGGAGACCATTGTGACATTTTGCAACTACATGGAGACCAGGGGCCATTGTTACACTGAGAAACTTCATGGAATCAAAAGTACATTGTGACAGAGAAAGGCTTCAGAGAACCAAGAGCACAATTTGACATAGCAAGGCCTGGTTTGAACAATGGAACATTGCTGAGAATACATAAACTCATGGAACCAAGGGGTTTCTGTGACACTGCAGGGCCTCAGGGAACCAAGGGGCCATTGTGACACACTCGGGCTGCATGGAATGAAAGGTCCAATGTGACAATGTGGATCCAAGGAACCCCTGGTGTCACTGTGGGCTTTGTGGAACCAAAGAGGCCATTCTGGCTTAGCAAGGCTTTGTAGAACCAAGGAGGCCATGGTGACACTGCTGAACCTCACAGAACCAAGGTGACCATGTTATACTGTGGGACCTCATGGACAAAGGGTCCATGGTGACACTGCGGAACCAAGGAGACTGTTGGTGGCAGTATGAAAGCTCATGGAATCAGAACTCTGGTACTGTGATACAGCAATATCATGGAACCAAAGGTCCATTGTGACACAGCAGGGCCTCATGAAACCCCGGAGGCCGTTTGTACACCTTGAGGCCCTGTGAAACCAAGGGCCATTGTGGCACTTCAAAGCCTTGTGGAGCCAAGGGACCATAGTGACACTGTGGGGCTCAATGGAACCAAGGGACAGTTGTGGCACTACAAGACCTTATGGAATCATGGAGGACTATTGTGACACTAAGCCTCATACAACCAAGGGGCCCCTTGTCACTACAAGGCCTCATGGAAGCAAGGAACCATTGTGACACTATGGGCTCTTGGCAGGAAAGGCGCTTGTCATACTTTATGGCACCATTGAACCACACGAATGTGACACTACAGGCCCATGGAACTAAGGGTTCATGTTCAAGTGCAGGACCCCATGGAATCAAATATCCATTGTGATATATGGGGCCTCATGGAATCCTGAAGGCCATTATTACACTTTGAGGCCTTGTTGAATCAAGGAGCTCAGCAGGGCCTCATGGAACCAAGGAGACCCTTCTGACATTGTGAGTCCCTATGGAACCAAGGGTCCATTGTGATACTGTGGTACCAAGGAGACCCCTGTGACACTGCAAGGCCTCATGGAAGCAAGGGACCATTGTGGCCCTTTGGATCGCCATGGAAACAAGGGGCCAGTGTGACACATCTGGGCCTCATGGAAGCAAGGATCCAATATGACACGAGCATTGTGACATTGCAGGGCCCCCATGGAAACAAGGGGCCACTATGATGCTTTGGGCCCCATGAATCCAAGGGAACTGGTAAAAGGTCTGGTTGGCTTGGCCTGACTGTTCCAACTGACCTTGGAACATTGAGAGTCTCTTCTCATGTACCCCTGTGACATTGGGGCTCTGGGACTTCCTTCAAATGGAAAAGAACTGCCCTTCTCATTTAAGCATTCCATGGCCAAAATGGGGATTCCCCCTGAAAATTTCCCAATATCCAGAGATTGCTCCCTGACAAAAGCTGCCATTACCAACAAGTCCGGCTGACCTTGTCTTCCTGAGAGCTGGATCTTTCCTGCCTTGAAACACTGAGGCTCTGTGCTTTCCTTCCTATGGAAAAGAACCATCCCAACAGAACAGGCACCCATGGAAAAAATTGGCACTTCTCCTCCAAAATTCCTATATGCAAGGGTTGCTCCCAGACAAATCTGCCATAAATAGATAGCTCTGGTTGGCCCTGTCCTCTGGTGGCTGCCATTCATCAGCCCCTGAAACACTGGGGCTTTGTTCTTTCCTTTCTGTGGAGACCATGGTGACACTTCAGGGCCTCATGGATTAAAGGGCCATTGTGACACTGCGGGGTACCATGGATCCCAAAGGCCATTGTGACACTGTTGGACCTTTCAGAACCAAGGAGATCATTGTGGCACTGTTGGGCCCCATGGTCCCAAGGGCCCAGTGTGAAGCAGCAGGGCTTGGTGGAACCAAGAGGCCGTTGTTGCATTACAGGGCCTGGTAAAACCAAAGGGCCATTGTGATCCTGCAGGGCCTCATAGAAGCAAGGGGGCATTGTGACACCTCAGAAGCAAGAAGAACATTGTGACAGTACAGGGCCTCATGGAACCAAAGGGAGATGGAACAGGTCTGGCTGGTTTGGCCTCCCGGGGCCACCTGAGAGGTTGAGCTGATCTTGGAATGCTGAGGGCTGCCTCTCATCAGCCCTGGAGAACTGAGGGGCTCTGTGCTTTCCCTCCTATGGAAAAGAACCATCCATCTTTCCAACTGCCCATGGCCACCAGAATTGATAGTCCCCCTGAAAAATTCCCTCTGTGCAAGGGTTGTCCCAGACAAAAGCTGCCAGGACAGAGAGCTCTGCCTGGCCTTGGCCTCTGGTGGTCACTTCTCATCTAAAGGAAGCCCTGAGGAAAGGATTTGAACAGGTTTGACTTCTAGGATATCAATCAGTCTCTCGTCTTCTGAAAAACTCAGATGCTCTTCTGATCATATGTGTCTTTTTTCTCATTGTGTGAAATGCATAAAATGTTATTTTCAGCTAAACAATATTATTCTTATAACTCTTGCCAGTGTTACCTGACACAAAACACCTCCTCTACATATGGATCCAGGTAACCTGTAGAGGCAAACTCAAGAAAGAATCCAGCAGCAATTCTTTGTCTCTGTTCCCATTGTCCTGGGTTGGCAGGCAACTTCTACTCTATATCCTACATCGTGGGGCTCTGTTTTGTCTAGCGGTTGTTTCTCTTCCCCCTCGGCGAGGACTGTGGCTGATAGGCGGGTCCTCGCTGGGGCGGAGGGGGGGAAACGGCTGCGGGCTCCCTTACTTTCACTTTTGGCTAGCAGCTTGCTTTCTCCTGCTTGGCGTGCTTGCTACTATCGCTATTAGTTTCTAGGTTTTTTCTCTTCCTTTTTCTTTCCCCTTCCCGAAGATTAGGACCGGCTCTGGACTGACCTGACCTCACCTGACCTGAGGAAGTTCGGGAATTTCCAGGGCTCGACACAGAAGATCTGCGCCTCTTCCCACACAGTATCTGTTTCCTTCTTTGTTTTTCCTTTTGTGTGGGGAGTGTTGTTAATAAAATAGGTTTTTCCACTTTCCCTCCAAGGAGTTTTTCTTCCCTCCCGAACCCAGGCCTGGGAGTGGGGGAGGGGTGGTGGAGGTTTGTCTTAGGGGTTCTCCCCCTAATCTGTTCCAAACCGGGACATTTCTTGGTGCGTTGGCCGGGAAACGAGGCCAGAGAAAAGTGGAAAAACCTAAATAATAGTATTGGTGGTTCTGATTGTTTTTGTGGGTGTGCTGGGATGAGTTTTTCTGGATCTATAATGTTATACGGAGTGAAAGTCTGCCAATATTTCTGGTCCCTGGGGCTTCTTGAAATCTTAATACCTTTGTGGTGCCTGGGGTTATTTCCTTACCCAGAAATAGCTCTGGTACTGTTTCTAATACGTAGTTTGTGTAGCCGTGGGGTACTAACCAGAATATTTATTGGACTGGGCTTGGTGGTGATGTTTTATAGGAGGGTTGTTAAGATGCTTGAATCTACCCCAATAATATATGGATCACTCTTGTGGTTGTGTACTCAGTTTGCTGGGGCGAAAGCAGGGGAAGAGTTTGTTCGGCCTCTGCTTTCTTTGTTTTCTTTTGAGTTGTTAGGAGATGTTCAGTTTCCCCTGAGTGTTAAAGAGACCATCTTTCTGGTGTTTAATCTGGTAAGCCTCCTCTATACAGTCCGCAGCTTCTCTAGAATATGGGCTGAAATTCCTAGAAGGGCTGATAAAACTCCTGACCCAGGCAGAGGAAATCCTGAGTGGTGTGGAGAATGGGAGAATATAGGCCAACTCCTCAGGGAATTCTCTGACCCTGTAGTTTGGGATTTTCCACAGGAACAAATTCAGAATCCAGTGGAGCTGGGGAAATACCTGAAAGAGAGATACCAGGATGGCTCTAAGGGGGAAAGGATTGTGGCAGTAAGCTGGGCCCTGGCATATGCTTATCGCACACTGCTAGGTACTGTAGGGCAGCAGACAGAGGCAGAGGGGAAGGGATACAAATCAACAGCCACCCCAGTCACTCAGGCTGCAGCCAACACCCCAGTTATGAAGCCAGCAGCTACACTGGAACCCGAGCCTGAATCAGCAGCTAAACCAGACAGTAAGCCTAAGCCCCTGGCAGTTGCTCCAGCAAAGAAACACACCCACAAAACTGATCGACCAGTGGACGATGATGACCCAAGGGAAGGACCTTCACCAAAATCAGAAGCCAAAGCTTCTAGCCCAGGACACCCATCTGCCACATCAGCTCTGGAGCTGGAGGTGCAGCCGCACCACTCAGAAGGGCTCAAAGGGGTCACAAGCTCAGCTCCCACACTGAGAAATTGTGCACCCAGGGGTGCTTTTCTTGGCCCCTGCACACTCACACAGGCTGAGATGGACACTGATGATTTCTCTGCCAGGCTCTCTCAGCCCAGCCCAGCTCCCTCCAAGCTCTGCCAGCTGCCCTGAGCTCTCGGCAGCACCAAGGGCCTCTCCCCAGCACAGCCCAGCCGCCTCTGGCCCCACAGCTCTGCCCAGGCCAGGCTGCTCTGGGCAGGGGCCCCACGGCCTCAGCCCCTCTCAAGGGCACAGCAGCAGCTGCAGCTCAGACAGGACTCAGCCCCAGCCATGGGGAAGGTGCCTGGCCAAAGGAAAAGGAGGCTCCATGTGTGCCCTGCTCTCCTCTCCAGGAGATGCTGAGAGCTCTGCAGCCCCTGCTGCCATCCCATCTGCCCAGGCCAGCACAACAGCCCAAGCCTTGTGGCCCTCAGGAGCTGTTCCTGCTCCAGGCCCAGGGCCCATCCCAGAGCTGGAGCAGCCACAAAGCTGTGCCCATTTCTGTTCATTGCTGCCCTGATGAGGATGGATCTTAAGATACTTTGGAATTTTGTGATGAATTTTACTTTTCCAGAAGCCTCTTCTTTCTTGAGCTCTTCAGGTGAGAAATTCAGTGACAAAGTTCATAAACATTTGTTCAAAACAACCAAAAAAGATAACCCTCTGGGAATAACTCAAGTGTTCAGTTCTTCTGTGGTTAATTAGACAGATTTCAGAAGTGTGTTCAAAGTAAATAAAGTATATTGAAAACAGGGAGGAAAGAATCATTTTGTCCAGTTGCATTTTCTTTTCTTTTTTCTAGATTTATATCAGTAATCCCCAGTTGATATTGACCCCCAGCACCTCCTCATGCAGTCTGAATAAATATGAAAATCAAGACCCTTCATGGATGACAATCAATCACACTTTGTCCCTGCCCCCACCCCACCATTTCCCTCATCCAGTCCCTGGGACTCAGAACAGCTGAGGAATGGAGTCACATCCAGGGGTGTCCCCAGGGCTCAGGATTGGGGCCAGGGCAGTTAAATCTCTTGATGGATGATCTGGACGAGGGCATTGAGGGCACCCTCAGTGAGTTCCCAGTGAGCCCAAGCTGGGTGGGAGTGTGGCTGTGCTGGGGGCAGGAAGCTCTGCAGAGGGATCTGGACAGGCTGGAGCCATGGGCCCAGGACAATTGAATGAGGTTCCCCAAGGCCAAGGGCCGAGTCCTGCCCTGGACTCACAACCACCCCAAATCCTTGGCTGTGCCCTGCCCCTGATCCCCACAGCCTGTCCTGTTCCCTTCATCCCTGCATTGCCAGGGACTTCCTGGGAAAAGGGAGCTCTGCTGTGGGTATGGAGGGAGGTGCAAGTGGGAACCACAACTCATCATGATATTTGTGTTCTTTGGGGGTCTAGAACTGGTGGGATTAAGAGGCACAGAAAATATAAACATGATGTAAGAAACATTGAAACTCTTCCCTCAGCAATGTGAGACATCCCAGCAACATCTGACATGTGCACCATTCACAAGGGATTTCTGCACAAAACCAGTTTTAGACAAAGATGATTCTGTGATAGATATAATCACAGTTCAGTTGTTGAATCAGGATGCTCTGCATGAAGTGAGGATAAATCAGCCTGAACAATTCCTGGTTTGCAAAGCTGTCAGTGGTGGATGGAGAAGGGGCTCAGGCTGATTTTGGGGTTGAGGAAATGTTGAAACCAGCCTGACTCATTTCATCTCCTCCTCTCCTGGCTGAAGCTCCCCTCTTTTCCCTTCCACCCATTGTCTTTTCTCTCCCCCCAGGACCCCCAGTGAAGAGCCTGGCTCTGTGTTCTCCATCACCTCCTGGGTGGCACTGCCAGGCTGGCATGAGGAGCCCCTCAGCCTTCCCTGCTGGACAAACCCAGCTCCCTCAGCCTCTCCTCACAGCCCAAGGGCTCCAGCCCCACCTTGGAGCCCTTCCCTAACCCTGCTCCAGCTGCCAGACATCTTTCCTGCCCTGGGGAAGCCAAGCCAGGCCACAGGGACCTGGATAATCCACGTCCTTGATGTCCTGGTCACACAGCCCAGCCCCTTGTCCCCGTGTCAGGCTCTGGGGGTTGATTTGTGGAACATCCTTGGGGGAGGCTGCAGCGCTGGGGGCAGGGGCGGGGCAGGGGGACAGGGGACCCTGCTGGGCATGAGCAGCAGGGGAGACTTGTCTGGGGGGGAAATGTGAGTGGGGGCTGGGGCAGAGTGACCAACCCAGTGACCTCATACAGCCTTCCCAGAATGTCACAGCCCAGCTTGTGATGTCAAAGCCTGCTCTGTGATGTCACAGGCCACTCTGAGAGTCACAACTGATGTCACAACCTGCTTTATGATGTCACATTCTTCCACTGTGATGTCATGACTCACTATATGATGTCACTCTGCCTTCCTCTGTGATGTCAGACTCTTGCCTGTGATATCACAGTTTTCTCTGTAATGTCACAGCTCACCCTGTGATGTCACAGATGGCTCTATGATTTTGCGCAACCAGACAGTGATGTCACAGCTTACCCTGTGATGTCACATAGCTGCCCTGTGGTGTCAAAGTCTGCTCTCTGATGTAACACAACCACTCTGTGATGTCACACAGTCCCCTCTATTATTCCATAGCTGATCAATGACCTCACATAGCCCATTCTGTGATGTCATAGCTCACTCTGTCATGTCATTGCCCACTCTGTGACCCCACTCAACCCCTATTGTGTGTTGCCCTGATTTTTCAGCCTTCTGATGTTTTCATAGTTTCTGAATTCTTTCTCATGCGAGTGTTATAAATAGAAGATGCTTATGTTAAGATACTAGTTATGCTTCTCATTTCTCTTTTGAGGTGGGAACAATTGATGGACTTTTGGTTTGACCAATGTTATTGGAAAGGTGGCAACCTTAACCTCCACTCCATGGTCTGGGTGGAAATGCTATATATATTGCAATCAGAGAATAAAGAGGTCTGGGGTTTATGTCCCGTCAACTGGAATGGAGTCCGAGTCTTCTTTTGTGTCCTATTGCAACAATGGTGATCTCCCACATCTCCTTTCTGACATCACTGCTGCTCTGTGCCTCTATCACACACAGCCACAGAGGTGTCTCTATGACACAGCCCCCTCTGGGACATCACACAGCCCCTCTGTGACATCCCTGCCACTCTGTGACCTCACAGCCCCCTCTCTGGAATGTCCCCCAGTGTCACCTCTGGGGCAGGGCAAGCTGGCAGCCTCCAGGCACATTTGGCTTCCTGTGCCTGCAGCCCCCAGTGCCTGGAGGTGCCCAGCAGCTCCCGCAGGCTGCAGAACCTCCATGCCACCTCCGACAGCCACAAGTGTCCATCCTCATCCCCGCGGACCTGGCACCGCTTGGAATCCCGGCCAGAGCGCGGCTGTGGAGAGACCGCCGGGCTCAGTGGGGCGGGGACCCCCGGGACCCCCAAACCCCTCCTGCCCCACGGGTGCCTGCAGCAGCCCCAGGGCTGTGCCTGTCCCCATGTCACTGTCCCTGCGGGTGCCAGGGCTGTGTTTCCCTCCTGGGGATGGGGCCCTGCATGGTCCTGGTCCCCCAAACTCCCGAGGGTGCCATAGGAGTCTCACCTGGACACAGACGCTCAGCAGGGAACTGTCCAAGGCCTGGGGGCTGCAGCACAGCAGGGACAGCCCCGGGGCACCCCCAGCCACCTCCAGCTCAGTCACAGCAAACTCGGTGCTGCCAAGGGCAGGGATGGCCATGGTCCCCCTTGGTGACACCCCAAGAACCCCTGTGCCCACCCCTGTTCCCACCCCTCACCACGGTGTCCTCAGCCTGTCCTCAATGGGGCTGCCGTCCCAGCTCACCACTTGCTCAGTGCTGATATTGGGGATGTCACACAAGTGCTGGAGCGTCTGTGTGGACAGTGCCAGGGTGACACTGCCAGGGTGACACATCTGCCACCCTTGCCCTCACACCCTGAGACCTCCACCACAAGCACCAGCAGTGCCTTGAAACCGCCAGGGAATGGGAAGCAGGGGTGGGTGGCAGGCTGTCCCCAGGGAAGCCAGAATGTCCCCATGGGTTTCAGGCTCTCCCAACAGATGCCAGACTGTCTCCATAGGTGTCACAATGTCCATGTGTCTGTCAGGCTGTCCAGTGCCTGCCAGGCCACCTCAGAAATGCCAGGCTGTCTCTATGGGTGTCACACAGTCCCCATGGGTTTTAGGCTTTCTCAATTGGTGTTGAACTGCCCCCAGTGATGCTGGGCTGTCCCATGGGTGCCACAATGTCCCCTTAAGTTCCAGTTTGTCCTGATGAAAGTCAGGCTGTTGCCTGCAAGATCAGGCTGTCCTTATGGGTGTGACACTGTCCCCTTGGGTGCCAGTTTGTACTGATGGATTTCAGGCTGTCGCTTGTGGTGCTAGGCTGTCCAATGGGTGCCACGTTGTCCCCTTGGGTGCCAGTTTGTACTGATGGATTTCAGGCTGTCGCTTGTGGTGCTAGGCTGTCCAATTGGTGCCACGCTGTCCCCTTGGGTGCCAGGCTTTCCAGTGGCTGCCAGACTGTCCTCAGCTATGCTGGGCTGCCCCATGGGTGCCACCCTGTCCCCCCACCTCTCACCTGTCACAGCTGCAGACCTGTCCCGGGCTCTGCTTCTCCTCCTTGTTTATGTGCAGCATGTCCAGCACGGCCAGGCTCAGCTGCCTGCTGATGTGCTGAGCCCTGAGCAGCAGGCCTCAGCCAGGGCTGACACACAAGATGAATCCTGGGCACTGTGATTAACACCATTGGTATTACTTAGATAAAAACAGATGACAAAGATGCTTATGCAGGCTCTGTATAAGCTTGTGTAATTATCTGCAAGAAATGTATCATTTTAAGAATCTTTCCCAACTGACATGAATAGAGGCTTGTTTGTAGGGTATTTGAGGGGAAAACCCTCCCATTCGATGTCTGGGCTCTAGCCAAACCCCAGTCCCTGCTGTCTGGGACGTGTGCCATCAGATCCAGGAGTTTCTGTGCTAAAATTATAATCTGGCCACTTTGACATGCTGATTTGGGCCTATAAAAGGTGGACACACTTTTGGGATGAATGTGGAGACCTCACCTATGGGTGTAAGTACAGCGTAGGATTTTGCCAATTGCTGGGAAGGGTTCTCCAGATCCTTGCAGTGAAACAAGGCTCCCCAGAGACTGCAGACTCTGGATGGTGGTAAAGTATTTTAGCAATTGGTGATGTATCTTTGTCAATCTCTCTGCTTTCTCTCGTACAATAATGATTAGGTGCATTACCTCATTTACATCTGCATGTTGCTAAAGCCAAGCATGTACTTTAAGTGAATATATCATTTTACTTTTGTGTTGCTTTTTTATTCATTGTAAAATAAGGTCATTCTTTCCAAAGCGTTTATGTTCTTTCAAATTGCCCCTCTCAGTTGGCAGCAAACTTTCTAATAGTCAAATTGTGTTAGAAAGTTTCTTTCTGGCTGATTTCAGTATCAGTTTCACAGGGCTCCATAGTTTCACACAGGCCCCTTGGCTCCAAAGTACCACAATGGTCCCCTTGGTCCTATGAGGCCCTGCAGTGTCACAATGGTCCCTTGCCGTCATGAGGTTCTGCAGTGTCACAATGGTCCCTTGGCTCCACAAGGCCCTGCAGTGTCACCCTGGGGCAGGAGGCCAGCAGGGATTCATTCCCCACATGCTGCAGCTCCCTGGGCCAGCTGGCACCGACACTTTCTCCCAGGCCAGCACTGCCAGGCACAGCCAGGGCCGTGCCACACTGCAGCTCCCTGCAAACCACAGCAGTGGCAGCGAGGCCAAACCCCGAGTCACAGTCAGTTTGTCGCTCTTTCTGGCTCTATTTGACCAAGAAATGTCCCATTGTGGGGTGCCCCTTTCCTGCACTCACTGAACACTGGGACCATACCCGGAGCTCTGAGGAGAGAAATGGTCAGTGCTGCATCTCTGCACTTACTCGGGGATGGTGGCAAATGCCCTGTGGGGTGGCTGGAACAATGGAAAAAGGACAATTGGCAGCACAAGGGAAACCCATCTGGGCTGCTGGACTGGGGCAAGACATCACTGCCCATGGGAGAAGTTGGCTATGAAAGTCCCTCCTGTGAGATGCCCAACTCACTGAAGAGCAGCACAACAATGGACAGGGGGATGATGTTCCCCTGGTTTTTCTAGCCTTCTGATTGTTCTCATATTGCAGTCAGAGTTCTCACTTTCTCACGCTTCTTTCACATACACAATCCCTTGTTTTTACAATTACTTTAATTGTTTACATATTTTGTAATAGGAGAAGAATCTTGATAATCTGTTTGACCAACGCAGTTGAGAGGTGGGGATTCCACCCTCCAATCCACAGTTATTTTTGTAAAACTATAAAAGACGATGTTTCAAAATAAATGGCCCTTCTCCAGGTTTAACCTGGCCTTAGCTAAAAAGCTCCAATCTCCATGTCGTCATTTCATGTCCCATCATGACAGGATGGAGCTACCAGGATTAAAGTGTCTCAGGTGGGTCTGGACTGGCCACACAAAGGTGAGTTATTTCTGGCTCAATGGGCCCAGGACACCTCAGATCGTCAGGGCAGAGATGCAACCTCCAGATGGGCTGGTGAGCGAGGGGCGGATTTAACCATGGACCCCATCTCCAGATTATCCATGAGTGGGAAACGTGGGCTGAGATCAAGGAGGGCCAGGCAGGAAAAGCCCCTGTGGCATGGGGGATGATGGTGGGAATATAAATCTGGGGAGACATGTGGTCTTTTTAGTGGGAGTAGTAAATTGGAGAGCACCATTCTTAAACCACAACAGCCCTGTGTCTTGGTTTGAAAAACAGGTGTCTTCTAGGGAGGGGCAAGGCCTCCCTTGGAATGGAGAATTCAACCCCCTTTCCTCCAAATTATTATAATTTAGCAAATTTAGGGGCTTTCAGGCAGAGGTATGGGGTTGAGAATAGCAGTTCTTTACCAGTATGTATAACAAGGCAAACAAACAAAACAAAAACAACTCCAGCATTAATAATGAACAGAAGCAGGAACCCAGGAACAGCTTCCCTGAGCGCGGCACTTTCCGCTTGGGTGCAGTTCTGGGCACAGCCAGCAGGGGCGCTGGTGGCTCCCGGTGGGCAGGGCAGGTGCGATGATCCCCCCAGGGCTGCAGGGGGCGCTGTGGGGCGGGCTCAGGGACCACGCGGGAATGGCGGCTCGGCCCAGACGGGAGGAGATGGAAAAGATGTACCAGAAACTCCAGAGCTGAGGCTGAAAACATGGGAGGTCTTGGCTTGAAGAGGGTTAAGGCTACAGAGCGGTGAAAAGATTCAGAGCAGTGCCGAAGGAACAACAGGGAGGCAGGACAGCTGCAACCCTTCTTCCAGTGCAGCAACAGGCCCTTCATTTAGTGAGGCAGGGGATAACAAGATCCCAGTTCAGTGGTTGCTCCCAGGAGCAGGAGCTCACCTCACACCAGAGGAGAAAACAGGACCAAGCTGGGCTCCTGCAGCAGCAAAATTGACTTCTTTTCCCAAACAGCAGCTACACTGTCACCATCAAAAGGCTCTGATTGAGTCAGTGAGAGAGTGAGAGAGTTTCCCCTCCCGGCTGTCTCAAGTACTCAGCCATTAGTGCTTCTTTGCAAAACAATGGGAAAAACTCCACCGGTTACAAGTAAAGAAAAGCAAAGGGAAAGGAAAAACAACAAAAAAACCCCCCTCAACCCCCAAGACCTTGTCAGCCAGCCCTGTCCCTTCACTGCCCCAGCTCTGCTGCCCCAGAGCTGCTGGATCAGGAAGGGCAGAGCCATGGGGGACAGAAATGCACAGGGACACCTCCTGGGAGGGAACTCAGGAGGTTTCCAGGCCAGGCCAAAGCAGAGTCAGTGCAGAAGGGGACACAGGGAGAGGCTGTTTGTGTGCTCTGCCATGGCAGGATGAGATGCAGAGCTGCAGAGACACCTAGACCATGTGGATCCCTGCAGGAGCTGATCTCACACAGTGGATCCCAGGCCTCTGCTGCTCACTGGTTGTTCTGGTTTGATGTTCCCTGCTGGTCACACCCAGCCCCCCCCACACCAGTGCTGTGTGCACACACACCAGTCTCACCAGTGCCTGGGCCCCCAAAGGACACAGAACCTGAGGATTTGTGGTCCCCACTCCAGTATCTGACACTCAGACCCCCTTTGGTATCCAGGGCAGAGAGAGCTGCCTTGTCCCAGACAGTTCTTGGCAATGGAGGGTTTAGGAAAATGCCACAGGCAGTGGGGATCAGCTGTAGGGCATGGCCAGGGATGGGCACTGAGCATCACCTCTGAGCAAACCACCTTGATCCCCCATCCTTTCCCTTCCTGGGGTTCTTTCATGGACATCTGTCTCAGTTTCCTTAGTTTTACTAAGAACTCATGTTCCACTCAAGTGGAATCAAGGGGCCATTCCATACTTCAGGGCCTCATGGAACCAAAAGTCCATTGTGACTTTGCGGGGCCTCGTGGGACCATGGAGACCATGGTGACCCTTCAGGACCCACTGGAACCAAGGGGCCATTGTGACACTGCAGGGCCTTGTATAACCAAGGGGTCAGTGTAGCACAGCAGGGCCTGATGGAGCCCAGGGGATCATAGTGACACTGTGGGGCTCCATGAGACCACGGGGTTATTCTGACTTTGTGGAACCAAGGAGACAATTGTTACACCATGGGGCATCACGGAACCAAGGAGGCCATTGTGAACCGGCAGGGGAACCAACTGAGACTGTGATGTCACTTCAAGGCCTTTTGACACCAAAGGGCCCTTGTGGAACTGCAGGGCCTTTTGGAACCAATGAGACCATTGTGACATTGCACGGCCTCATGGGAGCAAGGGGCCATTGTGACACTCTGGGGCCTTGTAGAACCCAGGGGCCAATGTGACACTGTGTGGCACCATGGAACCAAGGAGACCATTGTGACACTACAGGGCTCCATGGAACTAAGAACTCATGTAACAGTGAGGAGCCCAATGGCATCAAGGGGCCATTCCATACTTCAGGGCCTCATGGAACCAAGGTGCCCTTGTGACACTGCAGGGCCTCATGGAAGCAAAGAGACCATTCTGGCACTCTGAGTCCCAATGGAAGCAAGGGGGCATTGTGACACCACAGGGCCTCACAGAACTGAGGCAACCACTGTGACACTGCAAAACCTCATGGAAGCAAGGGGCCAGTCTACCACTGTAGAGCCAAGGAAACCATTGTGATGTCACTGGGCCTTATGGAAACAAAGATCTGTTGTGACACTGTGGAGCCTCATGGAACCAAGCAGCAAATGTGGTGCTGCAGGGCCCAAAGGATCCAAGACCATGAAACAGTTTGTGTTGGCTTGGCCTCTTGGGGCTGCCTTACTGGTTTAGCATGTTGAGGGCTGCTTCTCATCTTCTCCTGAAACCTTGGAGTTCTCTGCTTTCCTTCCTGTGGGAAAGAATTGTCCTTCTCCTCCAAGTGCCCATGGCCAAAATTGGCATTCTATCTCCAAATTTGATTATATCCTTGGATTGTTTCCATAGGAAACCTGCCAGGACAGACAGCTCTGGCTGGCCTTGGCCTCTTGGCGGCCACTTCATATTTGCCTTCAAAACAGTGGGAGGCTGTGCTTTTCTTTCTGTGGAAAAAAAAACATCTTTAAAGTCCAAGTGTCCATAGCCAATTCTGGTAATCTGCCTCCAAAATTCCTTATATCCAAGGATAGCTCCCAGACAAAAGCTTCCAGGATTGTCTAAGTTCCCTTGGCTTCCTGAGGGCCAGTTCTGATCTTTCTTTGAAACACTGGAGCTCTGCCCTTTCCTTCCTGTGGAGAAGAATTGTAATTCTTGTCCAGACACCCACAGCTGAAATGGAATTCCATCTCAAAAACTCTTCATATATCTAAGGATTGTTTTCAGACAAAAGCTGCAAGCACAGACAGGAGAGGCTTGCCTTTGCCTCAGGTGAGTGTGTCTCATCTGCCTTCAAAACTCTGGGGTTCTGTGGTTTCCTTTCTATATGTCCAGGTGTCCATGGCCTCAAGCACGTGACCACAGTATAGGGACAAAGGAGCTCTGTGCTTAGTGGAGTGGAGACAGAGAACAGTGGAGGAGAGCCCTGGGAGTGTTTGAAGTGTGGTTTAGGAGATGGTGAATCCTTTTGACAAAGTAGAAAACAGCCAGGGGAAAAAAAGATTTAATGCAAAGGGCTGCTGAGAGTGGACATAAAGAAGGGGAATTTCTGTCCCAGGGCAGGGCTATGATGCAACACGACTCTTAGAAAGAGCCTAGAGCAGCCCAAGGCTTTGTGTGCCCAGGCAGAGGCAAGCAGGACGCAGAGCTGTCAGCAAAGGAAGGGGCCAGCCAGGTGGGGCAGCTGGGGGATGACGACAGCCTGCAGGGACAGAGGCGCAGGGCATGGACACCGTAGGACAGCCTGGGCTGGACAGGGCACAGGCATGGGCAGCAGCTGAAAGGCCCTGACAGAGCCAACTCCTGAAGCACTTTGGCCATGGCTGCTGGCCCTGTTGCTGAGGCAGGAGGAGGAGACAAGTGAGCCTGGCAGCAATGGGGCCTCCTTGCCTCCTTGTCCCTGCTCAGCAGCCTGGCAGGGGCTACCCCATGGTGCTGCCCTTGGCATTGCACATCCCCACATCCCAGTGGGCCGGGAAGAGCCCTGAGCAAGGAGGGAGGGACAGGATGTGCCTTGCCAGGGGCTGGGGCTCAGGCCTTGGCCCTTTGCATTCCAAAAACACATCCATGTTTGGTCAGCATCAGAGACACCTTTGCCCTTCTTTGTCCCCTCTGTCATCACAGACTGCAGTGTTCTGCTCACACTTGGAACCTGGGGACACTTTCTCTTTCTTGTTTCTCTGTGGGACTCATTAAAACTTGAAGTAACTTCAGTGTTTTGATCTTACTTTGAGTTTTTAAAAAGCTTTTTGAACTTCTGAAATTTGTCTAATTACTCACAGAAGAACTGGAAATATAATTTGTTTCCCAAGGGTATTTCTTGTTTGGTTGTTTTGAACAAATGTTTATGAACTTTTCTCACTGAGTTTCTCAACTGAAGAACCCAAGAAAGAAGAGGCCTCTAAAAAGTATTATCAATGGCCTTAAAGTTGCTGAGGATCCATCCTCATCAGGGCAGCAATAAACACAAATGGGCACAGCTTTCTGGCTGCCCCACCTTTGGCATGGGCCCTGGGCCTGCAGCAGGAACAGCTCCTGGGGGCCACAAGACCACGGCTGTTGTGCTGGCCTGGGCAGATGGGATGGCAGCAGGGGCTGCAGATCTATCAGCATCTCCTGCAGACGAGAGCAGGGCACACAGGGAGCCTCCTTTTCCTTTGACCAGGCACCTTCCCCATGGCTGGGGCTGAGTCCTGTCTGAGCTGCAGCTGCTGCTGTGCCCTTGAGAGGGGCTGAGGCCGTGGGGCCCCTGCCCAGAGCAGCCTGGCCTGAGCAGAGCTGTGGGCCAGAGGTGGCTGGGCTGTGTTGGGGAGAGGCCCTTGGTGCTGCCGAGAGCTCAGGGCAGCTGGCAGAGCTTGGAGGGAGCTGGGCTGCGCTGAGAGAGCCTGGCAGAGAAAGCATCAGTGTCCATCTCAGCCTGTGTGAGTGTGCATGGGCCAAGAAAAGCACCCCAGGGTCCACAAGTTCTCAGTGTGGGAGCTGAGCTTGTCACCCCTTGAGCCCTGCCAAGTGCTGAGGCTGCACCTCCAGCTCCAGAGGAGATGTGACAGATTGGAGCAGAGACAAAGAATTCCTGCTGGATTCTTTCTGGTGGTGACCTGGATCCATATGTAGAGGAGCTGTTTTGTTTAAGATAACACTGCTAGAGTGATAGTAGTAATATTTTTAACTGAAAAAACCATTTCATGCATAATAACAATGAAAATAAAAGGACATATATGATCAGAAGAGCATCTGAGTTTTTCAGACGATGAGAGACTCATTGGTGTTCCAGTAGTTAAACCTGTACAAATCCTTTCCTCAGGGCTTCCTTGAGATCAGAGGTGACCACCAGAGGCCAAGGCCAGCCAGAGCTCTCTGTCCTGGCAGATTTTGTCTGGGACAACCCTTTTATAGAGAGAAATTCAGGGGGAGTATTTATTTTAGCTGTGAGCACCTGGAAATTTGGATGGTTCTTTTCCACAGAAAGGAAAGCACAGAGCCCCTCAGTTCTCTAGGGGCTGATGTGAGGCAGCCCTCAGCATTCAAAGATCAGCTGGACCTGTCAGGGGGCCCCTGGGAGGCCAAACCAGCCAGATCTGTTTTATGTCCCTTTGCTTCCATTAGGCCCTGTTGTGTCACAGTGTTATCCTTGCCTCTGAGGTGTCACAATGGCCCCTTGCTTCCATGAGGCCCAGCAGGGTCACAATGGCCCTTTAGATGCTACAAGGCTCTGTAATGCAACAATGGCCTCTTGGTTCCACCAAGCCCTGCTGCTTCACACTGGCCCCTTGGGACCATGTGGCCTCAACAGTGCCACAATGATCATTTGGTTCCATAATATCCTGCAGTATCACAATGGCCCCTGGGTTCAATGAAACCCACAGTGACACCATGTTCTCCACTGGAAGGAAAGCACAAAGCCCCAGTGTTTCAGGGACTGATGAATGGCAGCCACCAGAGGCCAAGGCCAGCCAGAACTGTCTGTCCTAGCCGCCTTCATCTGGGAGCAATGGAAAAATATCTTGGATTTTATATCTCAGATACATGGAGTTTTGGGGGCAGAATCTGAATTTCAGCCATGAGCCCCTGGATGAGAAGGCCAGTTCTTTCCAATAGGAAGGAAAGCACAGAGCCCCAGTATTTCCAGGGCAGATTACAGGTGACCACCAGAGGCCAAGATGTCATGGCAGCTTTAGTCTGTGAGAAACCCTTGCATACTGTGAGTTTTGGAGAAGTACCAATTTTGGCCATGAGTGCCTGGGCAGGAAGGATGGTTCTTTTCCATAGGAAGGAAAGTCAAAAGCCTCAGTGTTTCAGGGGTGCATGAGAAGAGACCCCCAACATGCCAAGGTAATTTGAGCCAGTCAGGCCAAGCCAACCAGACCTGTTCCCTTGGATCCTTGGAGCCCCACAGTGTAACAATGGTCATGTCAAATTGGATCCTTGGTTCCAAAAGGCCCCACTGTGTCACCCTTGGCACTTGTTTCCATGGGTCCCCATAGTGTCACACTGGTCCCTTACTTCCATGAGGTCTGGCAGTGTCAAAATGGTTTCCTTGGTTGCATGGAGCTGCACAATGACACAATGGCCCCCTTGGTTCCATGCAGCCAAAGAGTGTCACAATGGTCTCCATGATTCCACATGGTCCTGCAGCGTTACAATAGTCCCTTAGTTCACTGAGGCCCTGTAGTGTCAAAATGGTCTCCTTGGTATCACAAGGTCCTGCAAAGCCCCTTGGTTCAAAAAGGCCTCAAGTTTTCATAATGGTCTCATCCTTGCTGTGACAACTGCCCCTCTGCCAGGATTCCATAGTGTTACAATGGTTCCTTGCTTCATTGAGACCTACTAGTGACACAGGGGCCCCTTGGTTCTATGAGGGATGTGACAATAGTCTCCATGATTCCAAAAGGCCTTGCAGTGTCACAACAGATGGGTAAATCTATTAAGCCCCACAGTGTCACTATGGTCCCTCTTGGCTCCAAAAGGCTCTGAAGTGCCACAATGGCCCTTTGGTTTCCCAGGGCCTCAAGATGTACAAATGGCCTCCAGGGTTTCATGAAGCCCTGCTGTGTCACAATAGACCTTTGGTTCCATGATGCCCCATAGTGTCACAATGGTATCCTTGGTTCCATGGTGTCAGAATGGACCCTGCATCCCATGGAGACCCACAGTGTTCACTGTAGCCCCCTTGATTCCATCAGGCCCTGCCATGCTGTAATGCCTCTTGGTTGCAGTGAGTCCCAAATGTCAGAATAGTCCCCATTGTTCCATGAAGCCCTGTAAAGTCACTATGTTCCCCTTGGTTCCACAGGGCCCCAGTATGTAACAATGGACTCTTGGTTCCATGAGGTTCCTCAGTCACAATGGCTTCCTGGCTCCATGTGGCCACGCTGTGTCACAATGGCTTGTGGTTCCATGAGGCCCAACAGAGTTGCAATGGACCCTTGGTGTCCATGAGACCCTGCTGTGTCACAGTGCAGTTCTGGTTCCATGAGCTTTCATACTGCCACCAACAGTCTCCTTGGTTCTGCAGTGCCACCATGGACCCTTGGTTCCATGAGGTCCCACAGTATAACATGGTCACTTTGGTTCTGTGAGGTTCAGCAGTGTCACAATGGCCTCCTTGGTTCCACAAGGCCTTGCTAAGTCAGAATGGCCCCTTTGGTTCCATTCAGCCCCACAGTTTCACCATGGTCTCCTTGGATCCGCATTGTCAAGACTGACCCTTCAGTCCATCTATCCCAGGTGTGTCACAATGGCCCCTTGGTTCCATGAATTTCTGTACTATCAACAATGGTTCCATTGGTCAAAAAAAGCCTTTCTGTGTCACAATGGACTCTTGGTTCCATGAAGCCTTTCACTGTCAGAATGTACTTTTAATTCCATGAGGTTCCAGAGTTTAACACTGCAATATCTGCACTATCACAATGGACCATTGGTTCCATGTGGCCCTGCTGTGTCACAAGGGTTTTAGTCCTATGAATCTGAAGGTGTCACAGTAGACTCCTTGATTCTGTGAAACCTCACTGTAACCCAATATATGAAATGTCAGAATGAGACTCCTTAAAAAAAATTGCAATCAAGAGGGCATCATTTACCCAGTCTTGAGGTCCAGTGTGTGGTAACTTCTAACCTTACATGGACATGTGATTCTAAGAGTATTACTTATATACAGTCACTACATGTGTATTAAAATTTACCCATTTCGGTAAAACCCACCTGAACATCCAAAATTCAGTCCTTGTTTTTTCAATCACTGTACTCTTGAGCCAGATATCTTCTCTTTCAAAAATCCTTTCTGGGAAAGCAGGCCCTGCATGCCTTCTTCATGTGCTAGAAGTTCACAGGAACTTGTAAAAATGGAATAAACCCTTTTGGTACCAAGTCCAAGGCTTTGTGTGCCCAGGCAGAGGCAGGCAGGATGCAGAGCTGTCAGCAAAGGAAGGGGCCAGCCAGGTGGGGCAGCCGGGGGATGACGACAGCCTGCAGGGACAGAGGCGCAGGGCATGGACACCGTAGGACAGCCTGGGCTGGACAGGGCACAGGCATGGGCAGCAGCTGAAAGGCCCTGACACAGCCAACTCCTGCAGCACTTTGGCCATGGCTGCTGGCCCTGTTGCTGAGCCAGGAGGAGGAGACAAGTGAGCCTGGCAGCAATGGGGCCTCCTTGCCTTCTTGTCACTGCTCAGCAGCCTGGCAGGGGCCACCCCATGGTGCTGCCCTTGGCATTGCACATCCCCACATCCCAGTGGCCCAGGAAGAGCCCTGAGCAAGGAGGAAGGGACAGGATGTGCCTTGGAAGGGGCTGGGGCTCAGGCCTTGTCTTTTTGGAC
>JAJEOU010000094.1:0-29873 GCA_021534815.1 Acrocephalus arundinaceus
CCAGGCCAGCAGAGTACCTGAGTGTGTTCACTGTAGCTGGAAGAAATGGCAACATTTGAATGGCCTGTATTGAGGATGAGGAAAATGGGTGGTTTGGAAATGGCAGAGATGATGACATAAGGAAGAATATTGTGCTTTTAGTGAGCAGTGCTGAATGCAGACCAGTCTAATTTTGCTCAATGCAATTTAATTTTCTGGTAATGAGTGCTGCTTGGGAGCAGGGGCTTTCTTGGGTGACAAGGTTGTTCTCTGACCAATGCTTCAAAATCCAGTGTGAATATTTGGTGTGACTCTTGCAAACAAGACCCAAGTGAAGCACAGGAAAGGTGGAATATGGTTCTGTCAGGGGAGATATTTGGTACCTGTGCTGGTGATTGCAATTGAATGGTGAAATCACCAGTGCAAAGATTTTGAAAACAATATGAAGAGTATTGAGAGGAGCAGGAAATAGTAAAAAAAAAATGGAGAAATGTGTCTGTCTGAGAGCACATCTGCAGTGACCAGGTTGGAGTCTGGGCTTCTTCTTTCTTTCTCATTTGGGTTTGAAAAATTAAACGAAACTGAATGCATTAAGTACTTGTATATAACCTATGTATTGATATAAGATGGAATTTTAGAGCAGAAATAAAATTTGCTTTGGGAAGGCTGGGAATTTGGAGCTTTAGGGTCTGTAGTTGTACCTAACTTTCAGCTGTGAAAAACTTGTTTCAGTAAATGATTTTCCAGGTATGTGTGGATATTCTTTAGAGAAATTGCGAGTTAGCATATGTAAGTTATTTGGATTCAACTTGGGAATGAATGGTTGAAGAAGCAGATCTTATCTTCAGAAGAATGAAGATGATTCTCTTAGCTGAATCAGAGGTGGTTGGCTTCAGAATGAAATCACTGGTGTTTTGGTTGAATCTGTATCTTTGGTAGCAATGGCAGCCTGTGTCTTTGGTGTAACAAAAAATGGCAATCCTATTGCTGGGTTGTGCATCTGTTTCCCAGGAGGCAGCGGTGGTGGGCATGTTTGGGGTGCCAGGCTGTTGCTGTGCTCACCATGGTTGCTGTGCGTGGAGTGTTTGGGTGCCGGGCGGTTGCTGTGGTGCCAGTGGGTTCCTGGAGGGTTTGGGGTGAGTGTGCAGTGCTGGGCACTGGCCCTGGGCAGAGCAGCCTCGTGGCTGAGTGCAGGGGAGGCCTGAGGAGGCTCTGGAGGCACCAAGTGCTCCTGGCAGGATCAGCTGTGCCAGGGAAGCCTTGTGCAAGCAGGCCGGTGGTGGTGGGTGAGTTACTCGTAGCCTGTGAGCCGGGCAGCGTGTAAAACTCTTCACTTGCAGTCAGACCTTCAAAGAAGCTCTTGTTTTCTTCTGGGATGATGGAGAAATGTTGGACAATTCCAGTAGCCATCTCTGTGTTAGAATATCCTCCTTTCCTCATTGTTTGACCCATGTTATTTTTACTGCATAGCATTGTATCTATCAAAAAGAGTGTTGTAGAAATCAGTTGCTTTCATGGTGCAGTGCAGTTTATAAATGATGTGGCAGATTTGTGTGATATGTTCTGGTAGTAATGACATTTCTTCTGGAAATGATTATTTTAGGTTCTTTAGGTGAAATAAGTGTTCTTTCAGCTTAATGAAATGCTTTCAAAAGATGGTGTTGGGTCTAGGCAAGCTTGACTTGTGTCATGAGGCATTCTGGGCTAGGATGTGTTGCAACTGATGGCATTTGTCATTTTCCACTTAGTTTAAATCCTGTCAAACAAGTGGGTGGCTGTAGTTTAAGATGTGAGAGATCTGAGTTCAAAGCTTGGTTTATTTCTTTTTGTGCACTTTGTGCAGCTTTTTAAAAGATGCTGGTCATCCGTTGGTGTTTTGTTTAGAAGCTCTTCATGCTCTGCCTTTTGTAAGCTGAAGTGTAATATCGACAGAGCAGTACTTGATGTTGCAAAGAAGGCACTTTCAGTATCACTGTGGACATGTGATGAAAATTCTGCTAGTTTAAGGTTAAAAAGCTATTCTCTAAGTTTTTGTAGAGTTTAAATGCCAATGATTTCCTAATTTACCAAAATATATTACTCTGGTCCTTTATCCCATATGAACTGTGTGAGGAGCTGGCTAAGAGAGCTCCAAGTGGTGTGTGTGGGAAAACAGGATGCTGTGTCCAGGCCGCAGAGCACCTTTGAGCATGTTCATTGTTGAACTGGAAATAATGATAACATTTCAATGACTTGTATTGGGGATGAGAAAAATGACAGGTTTGGTAAATGGAGAGATGAAGCCCTTAGGCAGAATAACTGGGCCATTTAGTAAGCTGTGCTAATACAAACAAATGTAAATTTGCTCAAAGCAGGGGCTGTCTTGGGTTACAAGGTCCTGACCACTGATTCAAAATTCATTGGGAATATTTGGTTTGACTCTTTGGCAGACAAAACCTGAGTGATGATAAACTCCTAGGAAAGGTAGAATTTAGTTGTAGCAGAGGGGCATTTGGTGCTAATACTGGTGACATCCCACTTAAATGGTCAATTCAGTGTGAAAGGATTTTGAAAAAACCAGGAAGTGTCAAGGAGAGAGAAGAAATAGTCCAGAAATGGTGGAAATGTGCTCTACTAGAGAGCACATCTGCAACAGTGACAGGTTGGAGTCTTGGTTTGCTGTATTTTGGTGTTGTTGGTTTTCCTAATTTTGTGGATAAAATTCAAGGGAATGCATTATGTCCTTGTTTTTCACCCTCTGTATTGATATAAGATGGAAATCCAGTGTACAAATGGAACTGTCCTTTGGAAAGGCTGGAAATTTTGAACCTGAATTGGAGCCTTTATTTGTAATTAACTTCCAGCTGTGAGAAACATTTTTGGTAGAGATGCAGTTAATGGTTTTCCAGGTAATTGTGGTCTTAAAGTGAAAGTGCAAGTTCTTATGTGCAAGATATTTGGATTTCAGATAGGAACAAACTCTAATAACTTGTAGTGTAAAGGTCATGGTAATGGATTTTTGTTTTCTAGCCCAAAGCTCACATCATCTCTTATGAGCCTGGCAGCCAGACTGTGTTGTACAGGTGATCGCTTCTGAAATGATTTCCCATTTGATAAGTGCAGCCAGGAACTCTGATCCATTATCAGTGCAGTTGCTCAGTATCTTCATTACAAGAATCTGTGTCTCTGGTTCTGTTTTTGCAGTTCTGATCATAGCAAGAAATAAGTCAAACGTTGTGCCTCCTTTGCTCTGAGCTGTCACAAATCTGAATTCCAGCCATATGGAATTGTTCAGGCAATTGTCTCTAGTTGCTATTGTTCAGCCAGTTTCTGGCATTTGGGGTTTTTGCCACCTTAACCCGCTTTTGTGCTAGCAATGCCTTGCAATTAAGTAATGATTCTTTTCTCCCCTTCCTTGTATGTTCTGCCCTCTGGATAAATACGGAGTTGGAAAAGAGTGTGTCATATTTTACTGCAACCTTGCATGGTACGGTGACTCTCTTAAAAGATTTGTGTCTCTGTAGTGCAGCAGGAATGTTTTGTGCTGCATATATAAAGTGAAAGTGTTCAAATTTTCATTTTATCAACTTTGTGGATGATTTCTGCCAGTAAATTGCACAGAGGAGGATTTTATTGTGTATACAAGTCCCAAGCTTTATTGTCCTGAACAAATGGTGATTCTACCTGTATTAGAGTTCAGGCTGGCTGAAGTTTGTGCTGCAGTCCATGGTTTCTTACAATATCCATGTCAGCCCTGTGTTTTTACTGTATTAGAAATGAGTGTCTGTGTAGTGAACTGGAAACATTTGTTTCACTTTTAATTTTAGAATCCCTCAGATTTTGGTGTGATTCCTTGAAGTTTGATCATGTTTTTTGGAACAGCAATTCCATACCCTGGTGTAATTATCAACGAAAAACTGGCAGAGTTAAGCTTGGTTTTATTCTACTTGTTGGTAGAGGGCACTTGATTTCCTCCATCTTCCAGTCTGCTTTGTAGCTACCATAAACAACAAGGTGCTGTAGGTAAGGGCCAACAGGACTCCTGAAATGGCAGCAAAACACCTTTTCTGTCAGTGGGAGGGAAGTAGCATGCCAGTGCAAGGTGACCCTGCAGTTACTGGGTACTTTGTGCTGTCAGTAAAGGAATTCCAGTGATAAGAGACTGTGTAAATCCAGTTTTCACAGACATATGGCTGCACTTGAAGTGTTTCTTGAAGTACTGTGTGGAGTCTTTGTATAGGGAAATTTCCTTTCTCCCAATGTATTTTTGATTTCTTTTAACACCAAAAGGTTTTCATATGAATATGAACAGTGGGATAAGACACCAGGCTCCCATTTCAAATGTGTTTTAGAGCATTTGTCAGAATGGTTTATTTGAGATGTGAATTAGAGAAGCCATTTCCCCAGTAACCTCCTTCCTAAGCAAGCTGCAATCTGTCTCTCTATTCACTTAGCATCATAAGAAATTCATTTTCCAGCAAGAAGCTTTTTAACTGACTTTTCTTTCTTCTCAACATTAGAGCAATGAAACAAGATTATCTAACATTCAGTCCTATTCAGATGGACGTAAAGTACAATGGGCACATCAGTGGTGACATCAAATTTATTCCAAAGGAGAGGCTGTTTTAGATAGTGTTATATAATGTGAGATTTGGCAGTAATAAAACATGAGTAGTTCTATTAAAATTCTCCCTGAATGTGCTCCAAACATATGAAGAGCCATCCCTCTGTCCCTTAACACAGGAAAAGAAGGAAAAGTTGGGAAAGGAGCTTCCAGAGAGTAATGGAAAGATTGAGAGCAAGTTGGCAGCAGAATGAAATGGATAGGTTTTGGCTGAGTCTTCACTTTTGCTGCCAGGGATTTTCTTTAATTTCAAGATGACCCATGGACAATCCAGACTGACAGTTTAAAAGGTTGTTGCTGCTGGAGAATGACTGAGCATTCTTGGAAAAACTCTGATCCTAAAAACCAGAATTTGCAATCATATCTAAACCTAAAACATTTTATCTTCTTTTTTGATTCAGTTTATATTTATTACTGTCAGAAATCCTAGTGTACTCAGCAGAGACTACTTGAATGTGTTATCTGGAAAATCCATCATATCTCCCTGAATAGGCCAACTGTAGAGCCAATGTCTCCTGCTTGTGGCATTTAGGGAATATAAAAGAAGTTCTGACCAAGGCCAGGGAAATGGTGGTTTCTAGAAAACATAAACCAAATGAGGCTTTTTGTGCCAAGTCTGTTCCTTGTATGCTTCTCTTGGAGCAGAATACACAGTTAGCATCCGAACTATGCAGAGCCCCAGAAATGTTTGTAGTATTTGTATCTTAGAGTAAATCAAAGAATATTGAGAAATAAGTTGTTTTCTGGCCATGGTGCTTCCAGATGTCTGGCTTGGGGTCAGGTCTGAACCAGAAGCTGAGGAGCTGCTGTTGATGATGCACTAACTTGAGTTGCTAAGCTGCTGGGTTAGGGTGAGGCTACCACTCTGTTTCTGGCTTTTTGGTAGTCTCCAAAAGGCTTTGTCCAGCCACAGAAAGCCTGTAGTCACTGCAAGCCCACGAGTCCTTGGCAGTCCAATTAGACAGATAATTTCCTGTCTGTATGCAGAGCTGTGTCATTTAGGGAAATATGTGGCTGCTAAACCAGATCCAGGGAAGTTGTATACCTGCAAACTGGCAAAAAGGATCTACTGATGTTATCTAGAAATGAACTTAGAGGCTGTGAAGTTCTTCAGAGTTGTGTTCTTTAAACCAGCATAAAGCAATGTTCATGTTAAGCAGTGTATTTTTATTTCCATGAGTTGCAGTTATGACAGTAATGTGTTGTTATCAGAGTGATAATAATACAGATTAATTTTAAAAGAAACCTTGTCATTAGTGTTATGCTGCAGAGTTAAGGAGGTTATGCTAAATATTTGTTTGCTTAGATGCAGGATGGAGTGATACTGGTCTATTATAAAAAGTACTTGTAAATATTAAATATGACATAAACATTTTCTGTGCTCAGTTCCATCAAATGTCTAATTTTCTACTGTAGCTGGAAATTTCTTCTGTAATTACAGCACATTCAAATTGTCCATGCAGCCATTTCCATGAAATTTCATGTATGGAGTACTGCTGTGAAGAGCATGTCATTAAAGAAAGCTGCAGTCTGACGTCTCATAATGAAAGCAGTACAGAGCTGGCAGGGGCTTCTCTGTGGGGTTGTTTGGGAATTTTCTTTGGTTCCTGGTTGTCTTTCTGCTGCAGGATTGTACAGTCAGGAATGCTGCCAGGGTCATTCTGTTCAGAGGTGTGTGTTGTGCATCACTCAGCAGCTGTCAGAGCCATCTCCTGTGGACTCTTGGCCAATGTCAGCTGTTGTCATGTTCTCTCTGATACCACTGTGGCTGCCATGAGCTGGAGAATTCAACTTCATGAACCTTAGGAATCTGAAATTTGGCATCCTCCTTTGTTTACTTCGATTTCATTCAGGTCGTGGAATTTCCTGCCTTCTTCCATGATGTTGGTCCTCTGTTGAAGAAGAATTTCAAAGGCTGGTGGCAGAAAGTTAATATAGTTTAGGGAGGGTTGTTTCTAAAAACATATTTTTTCTTCTCCCTGTCATGTATTTTATCTAGGGATAAATAATATATATAAAAATAAAGAATGCCTTTCTCAGAGAGAAAATAGTGCCTACTTTTAGTTATTGCTTTTAGTTTTGTTTGCGTTATCTTGCGTACTAAGAATTAAACTGTCTGCTTCAGAGAGGCAGTTTTCATTTGTTGTTGCTGTGCTTGTTCTGCGTATGTGAATTCTTGATGGATGTTATTTAAAAGCGGATTTGAAAAGTGAAAATACTGAGGAAGCTTTTGAAATATTTTTATTAACTTACACTGATGTGCAATGGTTGCATTTTCAGATAAATACTTTTCTCAGGCATAATTCTTTGTATCCATTTACAGATAAGCTTGGTCCTAGTTTCTTAGAAGGAATAAATTAACAAGGCTCATTGTTAGGAAGATTATTTTCTTGCTGTTGTCTTGCTAAAACATGATGCAGCTGCTTGTAACACAGTAAATCAAAATTGTGACTTGCATCCCCTCACTCAGTGAGGGGGGTGATGCTCCTGTATATGAAATACTTTACTGAATTAACCTCATTCAGTTAATGCCTGATCAGTTTGAACTAAGCATTTTGGAAATCAGCTCAGAAAAACCATAATTTCATTTTGGGGTGGATGCAATCCATTTGAATCAGTGTGCACTGCAAAGAAAACATCGACTTGTCTCTTACTATAATTTAAATTATAAGGAAATAATTTTTCATATTACTGCAGATACTGAGTAATGTACAAAATGTTTCATTATCAGTTAACGAAAGTATGAACTTCATACTGATGTAGAGGTAATCAAGACACCAGTTTCAGATAGATCATTAACATTCTGTTTGTTACAATAAATCTTATGATCTAAGTTTTTGTTTCAGTCCAATATCCTAGTGATTTATTAGGATTTTATTATTTTTTTTTGAAAGAAATTAATATGATTTTTGCATTACAATTAAAAGTTTGAATTAAACCTTTTGGTTTTGTATTGTTTCATTAGATCATAGAAGAAAGTCTACGTATCTAAGGCAGCTTTATTTTAATGGCATTTCCAGCACGTTGTGAATACTTATATTTTTTTTAAATGTAGATCTTCTTTTTAATGTATCAAACTAATGACAGGAAGCTTTTGATTTTTTTTAACACACTGTATTTAATTTATTTTCTCCCGAAGTCACAACACAATATTTCTCTGCACATACCTGTTTCAGCAGTCCATCATCAAGGCTTCCTAGTCTTTACCAGCAAGTGTCATTAACATGTGGGTTGAGATACCATTAACTCATTTTAAAGGCACATTCTCTTTCCTTTTGAATCTATATTGCACCTTCAGTTTGATTTTGGCAAACAAGGCAGAGTCATAAGACAAGAAAGATCAACCCCAAACTTCCAAAAGTTAATGTGACCTCTGTAGATTGCATCCTGTTTTACCAGTTGCTTCATCAACATCTGTGCACCTAGGAGTAGCCCAAGACACAGCAAAGGACACACCTACTGCTAATTTTGATTCTGTTATAGTAAAGATTCATGAAGAGATTTCAGGGAAAAAAGAGCAGGGAAGAAACAGCCTATAAAGGTTTCAGTGGTGCCATGATACAGCACATTAATAGCTTCAATGTGAAAAAAATTACATATGGGCTAATAACAAGTCTTCTTTTAATTCCCTCTGTAACACCTGCCCATGACTTGGCCATCTGTACATTGATGTATGAGTAAAAATATTTGAGTGTGTGGTGCCAAGGGACTTGCAGATCCATAGTAGCTGCCTACAACGGCACCATGTTGAGAACACCCCCTGGACAACCTTCAGCTCTGCACAAGAAGCCAAAATCAGTACTTCCCCCTTCAGCTGCTTCAGAGTCATGCTGACTTCACCAGCCAACGAGTAATTTCATAAAACATCTGTCTGACCTAAAACAATACTTGAAAAGAAACAAGGATCGTTTGAAGGTAAGACAACTTGGGAAGATCTTTCCTCTGTTAAGATGCTACTGCACATCCACTCAGCTCAAAATGCATCAAATCTTTAAGCATTTTCTTTCACTCCTCAGTCTTTTACTTGAATAAGCTACTAACACTCTCCAGAAAATGATACAAAGATTACGGTTGTGTACAGGATATGTATGAAACTTTGTTTCTAGTACAAAATTTATAGCTTCAGATTTTTTTCTAAATTCAAATTCACAGGTTAGAAATTTGCTTTGTAAGAAAACCATATGACATTCTCCTCGTAGAACTCAAACTTCCATGGGAAATCAAAGGAGAAAGAACTTGAAAAAGGATTCAAGAATCTCTTAAATTGCTGTAAACCAGGCACTACAGTAATTTTTTGTTCTTGATTCACAGCAAAATGATTTTACTAGGAAAACAGTTTCTCAGCAAACTTGAACTGAGGGTTTCACCAGTGCAAGTGGTGAGAGATGGTTACTCTAAGGGAATGTTTCACCTCAGGATGTATTTTGCAGTTCAGCAAACCATAAAAGCTCTCAGGAGCATCTCATCTCAGTAGCTTCCCTGAATAGTCCTCACAGGATTTTTGACTCAGTCAGAACATGGTAAGCAGTATGGTCAAGCAGAGAAACCTCTTGGTAGTGTTTGTTTTTGAAGGAGGAGCAGAGCAGAGTTTTTACATCTTTGCACAGTAGTCCTATTTTTGCTGGGCCCGAGTTACCCTACATTGCACAGGATTTCTGATGTTAGGGTTGAAATTAGAGCTATAAAATCCTAAATACCAAGGATGTGGTGTGTCCTTACAAGAGAAACATCAAAAGCTAATACACTTGGTGCCAAATTAAAGGTTTTGAGTAAAAAAATCTAACAAAAGAAGAGTTCATACATCCTTACACGAAAAAATATGAAGTGTATTCACAACCTAGGGCTTGGAAATGCTGCATTAAAATAAGAAGGCCCTAGCCCTTAGATACAGTTATGACTTTCTTCTATTTTGATCTTAATGTGAAACAATTTACAACATCAAAACATTGTTATATTTCAGAACTTTTAATTGTAATGTCAAAATATATCATAATTATAATTTGCTTTTCAAAAGAAAGGAATAATAAAATAATCCTAATAAATCCACTAGGGGATTATTGTTGCACTGGAATATCAAAGAACTTAGGATCCACTGAAGATTTATTGTCATACAAAACACTGAAGTGTTAATGATCTTAATCTGAAACTGGGTGTTCTTGATTAGACACTCTACATCAGTATGACAGTCTTCATACTTTCTGGTTAGACTGATCAATGAAACCGATTTTGTCACATTACTCAGTATGTCTGCAAGTTAATATACAAATAAATTTATTTCCTTATTAATTTCAAATTATAAAGTATAGAGGCGCAAGCACAGTGCAGATGTTGCTTTACTTTGCAGTGCGCACTGTATTGCAAAATGGATTTGGCAACTTCCCACCCCCCAAACATGAGAAAATTATGGGAGTTTTTCCTCTGAGCTGATGTTCCTCCAGAGAAATGCTTCAGTTCAAACTGATCAAGGCATTTAACATCTGAATGAGGTTACTAATTTCAGTAACAGTACTATTCATATGCCTACAGCCAGGAGCATGCACACCTCACCTCACTGAGTGAGCATGGGGGACCTGCAAGTCCACAATTATTCTGGCATTTTCACTCTGTGGTTTACAAGCAGCTGCATCTCATGTTTTTTAGCAAGACTCAAACACAGCAAGAACAATCACATCTTTCCTAAAACAATGAGCCCTTGTTAATTCCTCATTTATCCTTACTAAGAGAACCTAGGAAACCAAGCTTTATCTTGTAAATGGATAAGCAAAAAGAGAGCAAAAATTTTTCCTAAGAGCTCTATGGGAATAAAATAACTGAATCCATTTCAAATTATTTCATGCATACCAAACCTTGCAAAGCAGGCATGAAAACAGTCATGCCTAGGCACAAAGTATTTATGCTGAGAAATGCAATCTTTCACTTGCACATCAGTGTAAGTTAAGAAAAATCTTTCAAAAGCTTCCTCAGTATTTTTCACTTTTCAAATCCACATTTAAATAACATCCATCAAGAATTCACATACGCAGAACAAGCACAGCAACAACAAATGAAAAACTGCCTCTCTGAAGCAGTTTAATTCTTAGTACGCAAGACAAAGCAAACAAAACTAAAAGCAATAACTAAAAATAGGCACTATTTGCTCTCTGATAAAGGCATTCTTTATTTTTTATATATATTATTTATCCCTAGATAAAATACATGACAGGGAGAAGAAAAAATGTGTGTTGGTTTTAGAAACAACGCTCCCTAAACTATATAAACTTTTTTCCACCAGCCCTTGAAATTCTTCTTCAACAGAGGAACAACATCATGGAAGAAGGCAGGAAATTCCACGACCAGAATTAAATCAAAGTAAACAAAGGAGGATGCCAAATTTCAGATTCCTAAGGTTCATGAAGTTGAATTCTCCAGCTCATGGCAACCACAGTGGTATCAGAGAGAACATGACAACAGCTGACATTGGCCAAGAGTCCACAGGAGATGACTCTGACAGCTGCTGAGTGATGCACAACACACACCTCTGAACAGAATGGCCCTGACAGCATTCCTGACTGTACAATCCTGCAGCAGAAAGACAACCAGGAACCAAAGAAAATTCCCAAACAACCCCACAGAGAAGCCCCTGCCAGCTCTGTACTGCTTTCATTAAGAGACGTCAGACTGCAGCTTTCTTTAATGACATGCTCTTCACAGCAGTACTCCATACATGAAATTTCATGGAAATGGCTGCATGGACAATTTGAATGTGCTGTAATTACAGAAGAAATTTCCAGCTACAGTAGAAAATCAGACATTTGATGGAACTGAGCAGCAGAAAGTGTTTTTGTTATATTTAATATTTACAAGTATTTTTATAATAGACCAGTATCACTCTATCCTGCATCTAGGCAAACAAATATTTAGCAAAACCTCCTCAACTCTGCAGCATACCACTAATGACAAGGTTTCTTTTTAAATTAATCTGTGTTTTTATCACTCTGATAATAACACATTACTGTCATTAACTGCAACTCGTGGAAATAAAATACACTGCCTAACATGAACATTGCTTTATGATGGTTTAAAGAACACAACTCTGAAGAACTTCACAGCCTCTAAGTTCATTTCTATATAACATCAGTAGATCCTTTTTGCCAGTTTGCAGGTATACAACTTCCCTGGATCTGGTTTAGCAGACACATGTTTCCCTAAATGACACAGCTCTGCATACAGACAGGAAATTATCTGTCTAATTGGACTGCCAAGAACTCGTGGGCTTGCAGTGACTACAGGCTTTCTGTGGCTGGACAAAGCCTTTTGGAGACTACCAAAAACCAGAAACATAGTGGTAGCCTCACCCTAACCCAGTAGCTTAGCAACTCAAGTTAGTGCATCATCAACAGATGCTCCTCAGCTTCTGGTTCAGACCTGACCCCAAGCCAGACATCTGGAAGCACCATGGGCAGAAAACAACTTATTTATCAATATTCCCTGAATTACTCTACGATACAAATACTACAAACATTTCTGGGGCTCTGCATAGTTCGGGTGCTAACTGTGGTATTTGCTCCAAGAAAAGCACACAAGGAACAGACTTGGCATAAAAAACCTCATTTGGTTTATGTTTTCTAGAAACCACCATTTCCCCTGGCCTTGGTCAGAACTTCTTTTATATTCCCTAAATGCCACAGGCAGGAGGCATTGGCTCTACAGTTGGCCCATTCAGGGAGATATGATGGATTTTCCAGATAACACATTCAAGCAGTCTCTGCTGAGTACACTAGGATTTATGACAGTAATAAATAGAAACTGAATCAAAAAGAAGATAAAATGTTTTAGGTTTAGATACGATTGCAAATTCTGGTTTTTACGATCAGAGTTTTTCCAAGAATGCTCAGTCATTCTCCAGCAGCAACAGCCTTTTGAACTGTCAGTGTGAATTGTCCATGGGTCATCCTGAAATTAAAGAAAATCCCTGGCAGCAAAAGTGAAGACTCAGCCAAAACCTCTCCATTTCATTCTGCTGCCAACTTGCTCTCAATCTTTCCATTACTCTCTGGAAGCTCCTTTCCCAACTTTTCTTTCTTTTCCTGTGTTAAGGGACAGAGGGATGGCTCTTCATACGTTTGGAGCATCTTCAGGGAAAATTTTAATAGAACTACTCATGTTTTATTACTGCCACAATCTCACATTATATAACACTATCTAAAACAGCCTCTCCTTTGGAATAAATTTGATGTCACCACTGATGTGCCCATTGTACTTTACGACTATCTGAATAGGACTGAATGTTAGATGATCTTGTTTCATTGTTCTAATATTGAGAAGAAAGAAAAGTCAATTAAAAGGTTATTGCTGGAAAATGAATTTCTTATGATGCTAAGTGAACAGAGAGACAGATTGCAGCTTGCTTATGAAGGAGGTTACTGGGGAACTGGCTTCTCTAATTCACATTCTCAAATAAACCCATTCTGACAAATGCTCTAAAACACATTTGAAATGGGAGCCTCGTGTCTTATCCCACTGTTCATATTCATGTGAAAACCTTTTGGTGTTAAAAGAAATAAAAAATACATTGGGAGAAAGGAAATTTCCCTGTACAAAGACTCCACACAGTAATTCAAGAAACACTTCTAATGCAGCCATATGTCTGTGAAAACTGGATTTACACAGTCTCTTATCACTGGAATTCCTTTACTGACAGCACAAAGTACCCAGTAACTGCAGGGTCATCTTGCATTGGCATGCTACTTCCCTCCCACTGACAGAAAAGGTGTTTTGCTGCCATTTCAGGAGTCCTGTTGGCCCTTACCTACAGCACCTTGTTGTTTATGGTAGTTACAAAGCAGACTGGAAGATGGAGGAAATCAAGTGCCCTCTACCAACAAGTAGAATAAAACCAAGCTTAACTCTGCCAGTTTTTGCGTTGATAATTACACCAGGGTATAGAATTGCTGTTCCAAAAAACATGATCAAACTTCAAGGAATCACACCATAAATCTGAGGGATTCTAAAATTAAAAGTGAAACAAATGTTTCCAGTTCACTACACAGACACTCATTTCTAATACAGTAAAAATACAGGGCTGACATGGATATTGTAAGAAACCCTGGACTGCAGCACAAACTTCATCCAGCCTGAACTCTAATACAGGTAGAATCACCATTTGTTCAGGACAATAAAGCTTGGAACTTGTATAGACAATAAAATCCTCCTCTGTGGAAATTCCTGGCAGAAATCATCCACAAAGTTGATAAAATGAAAATTTTGAACACTTTCACTTTATATATGCAGTACAAAACATTCCTGCTGCACTACAGAGATGCAAATCTTTTATGAGAGTCACCTATACCATGCAAGGTTGCAGTAAAATATGACACAGTCTTTTTCCAACTCCGTATTTATCCAGAGGGCAGAACATACAAGGAAGGGGAGAAAAGAATCATTACTTAATTGCAAGGCATTGCTAGCACAAAAGCAGGTTAAGGTGGCAAAAACCCCAAATGCCAGAAACTGGCTGAACAATAGCAACTAGAGACAATTGCCTGAACAATTCCATATGGCTGGAATTCAGATTTGTGACAGCTCAGAGCTAAAGGAGGCACAACCTTTGACTTATTTCTTGCTATGATCAGAACTGCAAAAACAGAACCAGAGACACAGATTCTTGTAATGAAGATACTGAGCAACTGCACTGATAATGGATCAGAGTTCCTGGCTGCACTTATCAAATGGGACATCATTTCAGAAGTGATCACCTGTACAACACAGTCTGGCTGCCAGGCTCATAAGAGATGATGTGAGCTTTGGGCTAGAAAACAAAAATCCATTACCATGACCTTTACACTACAAGTTATTATAGTTTGTTCCTATCTGAAATCCAAATATCTTGCACATAAGGAACTTGCACTTTCACTTTAAGAGCCACAATTACCTGGAAAACCATTTACTGCATCTCTACCAAAAATGTCTCTCACAGCTGAAAGTTAATTACAAATAAAGGCTCCAATTTAGCTCAAAATTTCCAGCCTTTCCAAAGTACAGTTCCATTTGTACACTGGATTTCCATCTTGTATCAATACAGAGGGTGAAAAACACGGACATAATGCATTCCCTTGAATTTTATCCACAACAATTAGGAAAACCAACAACACCAAAATACAGCAAACCAAGACTCCAACCCTGTCACTGTTGCAGATGTGCTCTCTAGTATAGCACATTTCCACCATTTCTGGACTATTTCTTCTCTCCCCTTGACACTTCCTGGTTTTCTCAAAATCCTTTCACCCTGAATTGACCATTTAAATGGGATGTCACCAGTATTAGCACCGAACGCCCCTCTGCTACAACTAAATTCTACCTTTCCTATAAGTTTATCAGCACTCAGGTTTTGTCTTCCAAAGAGTCAAACCAAATATTCCCAATGAATTTTGAATCAGTGGTCAGGACCTTGTAACCCAAGACAGCCCCTGCTTTGAGCAAATTTACATTTGTTTGTATTAGCACAGCTTACTAAATGTCCCAGTTATTCTGCCTAAGGGCTTCATCTCTCCCGTTTACCAAACCTGTCATTTTTCTCACCCCCAATACAAGTCATTGAAATGTTATCATTATTTCCAGTTCAACAATGAACATGCTCAAAGGTGCTCTGCGGGCCTGGACACAGCATCCTGTTTTCCCACACACACCACTTGGAGCTCTCTTAGCCAGCTCCTCACTCAGTTCATATGGGATACAGGACCAGAGTAATATTATTTTGGTAAATTAGGAAATCATATGGCATTTAAACTCTACAAATATTAGAAAATAGCTTTTTTACCTTAAACTAGCAGAATTTTCATCACATGCCCACAGTGATACTGAAAGTGCCTTCTTTGCAACATCAAGTACTGCTCTTGTCGATATTACACTTCAGCTTACAAAAGGCAGAGCAGTGAAGAGCTTCTAAACAAAACACCAACAGATGACCAGCATCTTTTAAAAAGCTGCACAAAGTGCACAAAAAGCAAATAAACCACGCTTTGAACTCAAATCTCTCACATCTTAAACTACAAGCCACCCACAGTGTTTGACAGAATTTAAAATTACATGGAAAATGACAAATGCCATCAGTTGCAACACATCCTAGCCCAGAATGCCCTCATGACACAAGTCAAGCTTGCCTAGACCCAACACCATCTTTTGAAAGCATTTCATTAATGCTGAAAGAACACTTATTTCCACCTACAAGAACCCTAAAATAATCATTTCCAGAAGAAATGTCATTACTACCAGAACATATCACACAAATCTGCCACATCATTTATAAACTGCAGTGCACCATGAAAGCAACTGATTTCTACAACACTCCTTTTGATAGATACAGTGCTATGGCAGTAAAAATAACATGGGTCAAACAATGACGAAAGGAGGATATTCTAACACAGAGATGGCTTACTGGAATTGTCCAACATTTCCCCATCATGCAGAAAGAAACAAGAGCTTCTCTGAAGGTCCGACTGCATCTAGAAAGAAACAAGAGCTTCTTTGAAGGTCTGACTGCAAGTGAAGAGTTTTACACGCTGCCCGGCTCACAGGCTACGAGTAACTCACCCACCACCACCGGCCTGCTTGCACAAGGGCTTCCCTGGCACAGCTGATCCTGCCAGGAGCACTTGGTGCCTCCAGAGCCTCCTCAGGCCTCCCCCTGCACTCAGCCACGAGGCTGCTCTGCCCAGGGCCAGTGCCCAGCACTGCACACTCACCCCAAACCCTCCAGGAACCCACTGGCACCACAGCAACCGCCCGGCACCCCAAACACTCCACGCACAGCAACCCATGGTGAGCACAGCAACAGCCTGGCACCCCAAACATGCCCACCACCGCTGCCTCCTGGGAAACAGATGCACAACCCAGCAATAGGATTGCCATTTTTTCTTGCACCAAAGACACAGGCTGCCACTGCTACCAAAGATACAGATTCAACCAAAACACCAATGATTTCCTCCTGAAGCCAACCACCTCTGATTCAGCTAAAGAATCATCTACATTTCTTCTGAAGATCCAATCTACTTCATAAATAATTTATTCCCAGCTTCAATCCAAATAACTTGCATCTAAATATCTTAACATTTCCCTAAATAAGATCCACATTTACCTGAAAACCACTGGCTGCATCTCTACTAGAAATAGTATGTTATACAACTTAGTTACAAATACAGACTCCAATTGAGCTCCAAGTTTCCAGCATTTCCAAAGTACAGTTCCATTTTTAACTGAGATTTCCACCTTATCAGATCAATAGAGAGGATGCAAAAGCAAGTACACAATGCATTCAGGTCCCCTTAATTTTTTAAGCCAAAACTAAACATCAGAACAAATCCAGACTCCAGCAGGGTCACTGTTACAGATATGCTCGCCAGACGGGCACATTTCCTCTATTTTTTGACTATTTCCTCGTTCCCCTTGACACACTTCCTATTGTTTTCAAAATCTTTGTCCACTGATTTGCCTATTCAATTGCAGTATCACCAGTACAGGTACCAAATATCTCCCCTGATAGAACCATATTCTATCTTTCCTGGGCTTCACTTGGGTCTTGTTTGCAAGAGTCACACCAAATATTCACACTGGATTTTGAAACATTGGTCAGAGAGTGTAGTGGTGCGTTGAGCTGTGTTTATCAGTTTTAGTTTTGTATAACTTTGTTATTAAGTTCTGTAATGGTTTGTCCCAAGCTCCCCCCATTCCTTGCTGTGATCACAGTTGGTCTGTCCCTTCCAGAACCTACTGTTTCCCTGACAACCCTCCTGCCTATCAACTGTCCCCTCCCCACCAGAGCCTGTCTGTCTTTCAGGAGGCCTCTCCCCCTTCTGGAAAGGTCTGAGAGGTTTGGCCCCTGATTGGGACAGGTTCTGGAAATCCCCTACTCCTTCCCAGGGATTGGACCATTGTGCATTACCCCACCCCCTAACTCCTCCCCTGGTTTTGTTCTATTGGCCAGTTGCGTTGAACACACCCCCAAACCCCTGTGCCTCTTAAACCTCCACACATCGAAACGTGCTCTCTCTCTCTGGGCATGTTCCCCTGAATAAACTCGTTCCTTGTTGCACCCCAGAAAGAGTCTCCTTCTCCTCCTTCGCCAAAGCTGCGTTCTCACCAACACCGACTGCTCGTGGACCAAGGACCCACCGGGTGGGCTCCTGCGGATCCGCTCCGCGGGGCCCTACCGAAGCCGAGCACGCTTCCTGCCAGGGCTGCCGGGCAAGGCTGGAAACCACGGTAGAGCGGTACAGAGGAAGCGTAGCCGGCGCATCTGGCGCCCAAAACGTGGGGCCCACGCCAGGCGTGGCGTCAACCTCTGGACGCTTTCACGAGTGCAGCGGCGTGTGCTCTCTACACGGGACTGTCTGTGACCACCGCCGGACCCCGTGGATTTGGCCTTCACCTGTGCTGGACGTCTCCGCGCAGAGTTGCAGGGCCTCAGACTGCCGCGCACCTGCCAGTTGAAGCAGCTCCTTGGAGTGTGCTCCTGGCAGGAGAGGAGGGCAGCTTTTCCGGCGCCCAGGAAAGTCCTCCTCCGGCGAAGGACCACCACCACCCCATTTCTACTGCCTGCACCGGACAGGGTGAGTCCATCACCTTTCTTTTCGGGACCCCTAGGGGAGCTGGAAGGGTTTTCCCTCCCCCTGGGTTTCCCCACATTTTCTGGGAGGCTCTTTTCGAGAGAGTCAGGAGTGCATTCCCCCCGCGGAGCTGCCTTAAGCGCTCCCGGGGTCAGGGTGTCCAGAGTGCGGCTGCCTTTGTTTCCTCAGTTTATTTTCGCTTTTCGTTTTAGACGCGGGGACCTGACGGGTGGGCTCAGGGCCGTTCCCCCGCTGTCGGCTTTTGTTGGGATTGGCTGCGCTCCAAGGACGCGGGGAGCTTTGGTCCCCGGACTCGGGTTTTAAGTCGCGGTTTTTGTTTTTCGTTATTTGTCTTTTGCTTTTCGGGGTGTGTGAGTGTGACAGTTGATTGAGCATGGGCGCGCGGCTCTCAACTGGTGAGAAGGATGTTTTTCGGTTTTTTGTTTTGTTGTTGAAGGGCTCCGAGTTTAAGTTTTCTAAAAAGGAGCTCAAAGGCTTTGTCCAGTTGTTTTTCCTCCATTTTCCTGAAGTGACCCCCGCTCGATTGGCGCGTGTTGAGTTTTGGAACACCACCTACCAAAAATTTCTGCAGTTAGGCAGAGCAGGGGACAAGCAAGCCTCAAAATTAATTTTTTGGACTTTGCAAATTCGATCTATCCTTTTAGAGAGATCGAAAGTGGAGAAAGGACAGTTGAAACGGCCTGCCCCAGTTTCCCCTTCCCCTTGTCCCCCTTCCCCTTCACCCCAGACGGGCATCCTCCGGAGATCGGCAGGGAAAACTCCCCCTGCCAGCCCTGGCTCTCCGCGGGTACCCTGATCCCCCCGCCAGGACAGTCTTGGCCGGACTGCCCTGGATGCTCGGAATAGCCCTGGCCAGGCTTCCCGAGCTTCTACCCCATCCCGTTCTTCCCCAGTTTCAAAACCCCGTGTTCGATTCAGTTTGGCAGAGCCAGAAACTGCGCCACAAAATGGCGTTTCCCCTCTCTCCCTTTCTCCCCGGGCACAAAATGGCGGCGGCCACGTGTCAGGGTCGTCCGCGTGTTTCGCGCCTTCCTCCCCCTCTCCTTCTTCCCATAATCCCTTTCCTTCCCGTCGTACCAACCCCTTCCTCTCCCAAACTCCTCCTACCTCCCAGGAGTTCCTGTTCCCTCCTCCTCCTTGTGCCCCTCCTCTGACTCCTCCCTACCAAAGCTCCACCCTTGTCCCAACCCCCTGCGCGATGACATCACCCCCACAGACCACGCCCCTGCCCCTGCCAGAACCGCCTTGGACTTCCGGTTCTCACGGTCCCACATCCGGTTCCCACGGTGGGGATACCGGAAGAGGGGAACCGGAGGCCATAGGCCCATGCCAGGGTGACCTTCCCTCACTCGCCCCTGTTACATATGACAGGTCAAGGAGTGGGAACATCACTCGTGTCAACTGGCAGCCTTTCTCCCAACATGTAATCAAAGATCTCTGCAAGGCCCACCGGGAGTATGGGAGGGAAAGCCCGTACTTCCGGAGATTGTTAAAGGCCAATCTTGCCGGTACAGTCGCGGTCCCTTTTGATCTTCGGCAGCTCTTTTCGTGCCTCATGTCCTCCATGGAGTACAAGCTCTGGGAGGGAGCATGGAAAGACCTGCTGCGGACCGCCCTGCCAGGCATGTTGGAAGATGCAGAGACATCCACAGATGACTCGGGGGATCCCATCACCCTCGACCATCTGTGCGGAGAGGGCAAGTGGGCACAGGCTCCGGATCAGGCAGCACACATTCCGGTCCAAGTGCTTGAGAGGGTCAAGCTGGCTGCAGAAAAAGCATTTTTAGGGCTGCAGGGAGAGGCACCACTGCCCAATTTTGCAGATATTAAGCAGGGACCCGCGGAACCTTTTGTCACATTTGTTGAAAAAATGACGCGAGCTATTGAGATGCAGGTGCGGCAGGAGGCAGCTCGGGAAAGCGTGCTTGAGATGATGGTCCAGAAAAACGCCAATGATCGGTGTAAAGCGGCCATCCTCAGCCTGCCACTCAAGCCTCCGCCCACCGTGCAGGACTTTCTCCAAGTGTGTGAAGCAAAGGCTCCGCTCATCCCCGTGCCAGCAGAGCAGCCCCCAAAGCACCAGCAGAGAGGAACCCCGAGAGCTGCAGCGCTTGACTCCGGAGGTCCCTCAGGAAAAGCACCAGCCAGAAGGCACTCCTTTCGGACGCGAAGAGACTGTTGCAGTTTGTGTGGCAAAGGTGGACACTGGCAACACGCCTGCCCACTGCGGGCTGCATTCCAACAGTTCGTGGCCACTCAGGGGGGTGGGAATGGGGGGTTGCAGGGGAACCCACCAACTATTCAAAAAAACTAGGGAGTGAGCGCGGGTCGACCCAGCGTGAGGACAAAAATTGGGTGGCCCGAACCAGGAGGGGAAGAAGGGGAAAGAGGACAGGGACTAATTTGTCTTTTTCACCCACCAGGACTGAAACCAGAGTCTCTTCAGACTCACATATACCGGACCTGACACCTAGAGAGATAGAACTCTCAGATTCCATCCTAACCACCAACTCACGGTGCGAGCCATTCAAACTACAGCTCACTGAGTCGCTGCTGCTGCTGAAGGACAGCAATTGGCACCTTCTATCGGTTAGCCCCAGTGAGCAGGGCTCTTGGCATGAGATCGGTGACAGATACTTAGTCATCGGAGATTGTAAGTACACCCCGTTCGAGATCGAGGTTGCTCCGGGAATCGTTGACTCTGATCCCGAGCGCTTCGTGGTTTGGCTGCACTGCACTTCCCCGCCTGCCTTTCTGCCGAAGGGGCAGACAATAGCCCAGGTGATACCCATACCCGATTTCCTCACAGGGAAAGCTCCTTCAGTGGGGAGGGTGAGGGCGATTTCCAACTCAAAGCCACAGCTCGACTGTCAGGTGCAGGTGGGGGAGGAGACCATTGGTATCAGGGGTCTCCTGGACAAAGGGGCAGATGTAACGGTGATCCCGTCACGGGAATGGCCGTCGCATTGGGCTCTGCAAAGTGTGGCCGGAGCGGTGCAAGGTGTAGGGGGCATCCAATTGGCTAAGCAATCTAAGAGCATTGTACAAATTAAGGGACCAAATGGGCAATTGGCAAATCTCCGCCCGTTTGTTTTAGATTACAAGGAGCCTTTGCTTGGGTGAGACCTCATGGCACAGTGGGGGGTCACAATTGACATTCCCGACCCCTCACAGGATTTTAGGGTGGCGGTCACTGAGAAGCGCCCTACCCAAAAACTGAATTGGAAAACTGATGTTCCAGTCTGGGTGGAACAGTGGCCGCTTTCAAAACAAAAATTGAAGGCGCTGAATGAGCTAGTGGAAGAGCAACTCGCCAAAGGTAACATTGAGGAGACCACATCCCCGTGGAATTCTCCGGTCTTTGTCATCCAGAAGGCTGACAAGACCAAATGGCGTCTCCTCCACGACCTCAGACAAATTAACAATGTAATAGAGGATATGGGGTCTCTCCAACCAGGGATGCCTTCCCCAACAATGCTCCCCCGAGATTGGCAATTGGCAGTTATAGATATCAAAGATTGTTTTTTCCAAATTCCCCTACATCCTGACGATGCCCCACGCTTCGCGTTCTCGGTTCCCACCATCAACCAAGAGGCCCCGAGGAAAAGGTACCATAGGAAAGTTCTGCCGCAGGGCCTTAAGAACAGCCCAGCCATTTGCCAACGGTATGTTTCTTCCTTGCTGTCCCCTGTGCGTGCAGCCGCAGACAAGGTGATTATCCACCACTATATGGATGATGTCCTTGTCTGCGCCCCGAACGAGGATGTACTGTCCCATGCGCTTGACCTGACAATCTCTTCATTGGTTGTTGCAGGATTCGAGCTGCAGGAACAAAAGATTCAAAGGATGCCGCCTTGGAAGTATCTGGGCCTGGAAATCAGCAAGCGGACCATTGTGCCGCAAAAATTGGCCATCAAAACTAAAATCAGGACTCTTGCTGACGTCCATCAACTGTGTGGGGCGTTGACCTGGGTGCGGCCCTGGCTAGGTCTGACCACCGAGGACCTAGACCCTCTTTTCAATTTATTGAAAGGGGGAGAGGAGCTAAGTTCTCCGCGGGAGCTCACCCCAGAGGCGCAGAGGGCGTTAGAGAAGGTCCAGGTAAAAATGTCCACTAGGCAGGCAGACAGGTATGTGCCTGAACTGCCGTTCAATTTCATCATCCTGGGAAACCTGCCACACCTCCACGGTGTCATCTTTCAGTGGGACAAGGAGGTGAGCAAAATACATCGGAAGGACCGAGGCGTGAAGGATCCTCTCTTGATCATAGAGTGGGTCTTCCTTAGCCATCAGAGGTCCAAAAGAATGACAATGCCACAAGAGCTGGTAGCTGACCTTATCCGGAAGGCGAGAACCCGCATCAGGGACTTGGCTGGCTGTGATTTCGAGTGTATTCACATCCCAATTCGGATGAAATCGGACCAAATTACAAAACCAATGTTGGAACAACTATTGCGGGAGAACGAAGCTTTGCAAATGGCTCTGGATTCCTACACACGTCAAATTTCTATTCATCGGCCTGCCCACAAAATTTTCAATTCAGAAGCACAATTTGCATTAAAATTAGAAAGTGTTCAGAGAAGAAGGCCTTTAGAGGCACTGACAGTTTTCACAGACGCGTCTGGAAGGTCTCACAAGTCAGTTCTGACTTGGAAGGACCCTCAGACTCAGCGGTGGGAGACAGATGTCGCTGAGGTAGAAGGATCACCTCAGATCGCTGAGTTGGCCGCAGTCGTCAGGGCCTTCGAGAGGTTCTCTGAACCATTCAGTTTGGTAACTGACTCTGCATATGTTGCAGGTGTAGTGTCCAGAGCCGAGAATGCTGTTCTCCAGGAAGTGACCAACATTGCTCTTTTTGAGTTGCTCTCAAAATTAGTAAAGCTTGTCTCCCACCGAGAGCAACCGTTCTATGTGATGCACACAAGGTCACACACGGATTTGCCAGGGTTCATTGCCGAGGGGAACAGGAGGGCTGATGCTCTTGCTGCCCCTGTGGAGATGGCCCCATTGCCGAATCTTTTCAAGCAGGCAAAAATCAGCCACCAGCTGCTTCACCAAAATGCCCCAGGCCTGGTCCGTCGCTTCCACCTCACCCGGGAACAGGCCAAGGCGATTGTGGCAACTTGTCCCACTTGCCAGCAGCATGCGCTCCCCACTCTGAGCGCTGGCGCCAACCCCAGGGGGTTAGGCAGCTGCGAGGTGTGGCAGACAGACGTGACACATGTCCCTCAATTCGGCAAGCAGAAGTATGTGCACGTCTCAGTGGACACCTTCTCTGGCGCAGTCTTCGCTTCTGCCCACGCAGGGGAGAAATCCCGGGATGCGATCACGCATCTCGTTCAGGCTTTCTCCTTCCTGGGCGTCCCCAAGACCCTGAAGACTGATAACGGGCCCGCATACAAGTCCGGGGAGTTCCGCAGTTTCCTGCAACAATGGGGAGTGGAGCACAAAACCGGCATCCCCCATTCCTCCACAGGTCAAGCCGTGGTTGAGAGGACCCACAGAGAAATCAAAAGGGTCCTTGACCAGCAACAGCAGGTCCTGAAATTGGAATCTCCGGTGATTCGCCTGTCTAGAGTCCTGTTCACAATTAATTTTTTAAATTGCTCATTCGAGGTTTTGAACCCACCAATTGTCCGCCACTTCAGCAGCAACGACCAGTTCGCTACCAAGGTCCGACCGCCGGTTCTGATTAAGGACCCGGAGACTGGCGGGACAGAGGGACCTCATAACCTGGTCACTTGGGGGCGCGGATACGCCTGCGTGTCCACCCCCAGTGGCCTAAGGTGGATCCCCTCTAAATGGGTGAGGCCCTATGTACCAAAGGTCTCTGGGGGGAAGGTGAAGGTGTCACAGGTGTCAGTGGCGTCCTGGAGGCGGAAAAGACACAAATGGTCCAGCTGGGATGAGTTTGTCCTGCCCCTCCCTCACTGGTCTGTTTCTAATTATGTTTTGGTTTCACATTCTCTTTAGTTCAGATCCAGACCCACTCAGAGCGATGGCCCCATCAACAGCAGCCATCCTTCTATCTTTGCTGCTGCTCGCCAGTCTTCAGTCTCCGATGGTGGCATGGGCAGTGCCAACACCCATGCCACAATCCACAAACTTGTCGGAGGCTTCAAGAACAAGCTGTCCTCAGACATCCGACTGGCTGGATGGACTTTTTGAGAATTGGGGGCTACCTGGGTGGGCCTGGTCCATTATTCGTCCTGTCCTGATCGTTTTATTTATGGTTTTGTGTATTCTCGGCGCGTTTAGTTGTATTCGTTATTTTGTTAAAAAATTGAGTTCAAGCTGTCTCCCCCCTGCATGCAAGCCAAGTCGTCGTTGTCACAGCTCCACCAGAAGTGAAAGATCCTGAGCTGTGGCCACTGACCAGCTATTTACAGTTCAAGATACCATCTTTTATAAAAACAAAGGGGGAGATGTAGCGGTGCGTTTTATACCTTTTTATTTATTGTTAATATTAATAAGTTCTGTAATGGTTTGTCCCAAGCTCCCCCCATTCCTTGCTGTGATCACAGTTGGTCTGTCCCTTCCAGAACCTACTGTTTCCCTGACAACCCTCCTGCCTATCAACTGTCCCCTCCCCACCAGAGCCTGTCTGTCTTTCAGGAGGCCTCTCCCCCTTCTGGAAAGGTCTGAGAGGTTTGGCCCCTGATTGGGACAGGTTCTGGAAATTCCCTACTCCTTCCCAGGGATTGGACCATTGTGCATTACCCCACCCCCTAACTCCTCCCCTGGTTTTGTTCTATTGGCCAGTTGCGTTGAACACACCCCCAAACCCCTGTGACTTTTGAACCTCTGCACACCGGGAACGTGCGTCTCTCTGGGGCACGTTCTACCCTGAATAAATCCGTTCCTGTTGCACCCAGAGAGAGTCTCCTTCTCCTCCTTCGCCGAAGCTGCGTTCTCACCAACACCGACTGCTCGTGAGCCAAGGACCCACCGGGTGGGCTCCTGCGGATCCGCTCAGCGGGGCCCTACCGAAACTGCGCACGCTTCCTGCCAGGGCTGCCGGGCAAGGCTGGAAACCGCGGTACTGCGGTCCAGAGGAAGCGTGGCTGCACCTTATCTTCTAGCTGTTCCCAATAAATTGTTCTTATCCCAGCCTGGGATCTTTGCCTTTTGTACTTTCAATGGGAGGCTGGAGGGCAGTGAGCAGTGTCACAGTTTTAGTGGCAGCAAAAAATTGGGTAATCCCATTCCCAAACCCCAGCCCATGGAAACCGAGCATCCCAGCTGGTGCCAGCTCTGGCTGCCCTGGAACAGCCTTGGGAGCGCGTCCCTGGCTGGGGCTGTGGGAACCTCTCCCCTCTGGTGTCCAGGGACAGGACTGGAGTGAAGGGCTGGAGCTGAGTCGGGGCAGGTTTGGGTTGGATGTGAGGAAAAGGTTTTTCCCCCAGAGGCTGGTGGGGCACTGACCAGGCTCCCAGGGAAGGGTCCCAGCTCCAGGGCTCTGGGAGCTCCAGCAGCGTTTGGACAGCGCTGCCAGGCCCAGGCTGGCATTGTTGGGGTGTCCTGTGCAGGGCCAGCAGTTGGACTCGAGGATCCTGGAGACCTCCCAGGGCTTTCTGGGAATGCTAAAGAGCCCTGTGCTCAGAGGCAGTCAGAGCCATTCCATGGGGACATTCCAGGGCACTTTGGGCTGCAAAGGCACCCATCTGTCACAGGCACTCATGGGGGCTCCACGGTGACATCCCAGGAGTCCCCAGGCTGCCAAAGAGCCGGGATGTCCCAGGCACTCCCAGGGGTTCCTGTCATGGGCAGATTGGGAGCTTCAGGGAAAAGCTTGATTTCTTCATTGGAGAAACTCCTGCTGAGTCATGATGTGGAGAAATTACACCCAACAGCCACCATGGATCCTCAAACCACTCCAGGACGCCTATACTTCTAAAATTCCATCTAAGAAAGGAGACTGGGAGTGGTTTGGTCCAATCCTAGCTCTGGGCTCTGACACCAGCCCTGAACTAGGGGCCCAGGCCAGGTTTCCATGGCAAACAACCATCACAGTGGATCCAGGCCTTGGTTGCCATGTCCCCAAACCAAGAAACGGGTTCCTTTGGCCGCTGCCATGGCACCAGCCCAGGACAGCAACAGCTCTGCCTGCAAGTGCCCATGGAACCTGGCTTCAGAAATGGCTCCTTCGGCTGCTTTCCAAGGAAACTTGAACTGATCAGGGTTGCGGTGACACCCAAAGCCATCAGTGGGGTCAGTTGTGTGTCCATGGCCACAGCCCCTTGCAATGGCCCAGGGCAGCTTGGGATGATGATCCAGCCTCACTCCTGGCCCAGGCCAGGCCTGCAGTGCCCTTCCCCACAGCCTGGCTGCACAGAAGCACTTCCAGGGCTCTCTGCATTTCCCTTGCCCTCACTCTTGCCTCACTCACACACCTCCCAACAACCCAGCTGGAGCTTTGAGCTGCAAGAAGTTCAAAGCTTGTCTGTCCTTCAGATTTTGGTCTAATTCTGCCTTCAATGAGCTGAGGATTTGTGTTTATGGTAAAACTTCCTGTGTGTCTCAAACATTCCTTGCATGGTTCTGCCTTGGGGAAGGGGAACCTCCTTGGTGGCAACTCAGGCTTGGGACACGCTTGGGGAGTTTGTCTGAAATTTAGGAGTTTTAGATTGCTTAAAAAAGAAAGAGAACCCCTCTTTTGCAAGAGTGCAGCCAGTTCTCCAAGCAAAGCAGGTCACAGGTGAGTGAGGAGAGACAGGATGGGGTTGGGGAATGTGGAGCAAGGTTGTACACACTTGGTCAGACCTCAAGGCACAGCTTCTCTGAGCAGGCCAGACCTTCTGAGGAGAGACCCTGGATCAATACCAATCACTGAATGCTGCAATCACCTCTTGTGTAAGAAAAAAGTAATAAAATACACCCTTTAAATAATTAATACAAACTTGCAAATATTCTTTGAAATATTTCTCCATAACTGCAACAGGAAACCTTCCTAATGAACGGCACCAGACCAGAGGGAAATCAAGGCACAGCCATGGTTTGTCAGCACTTGCTTGATCCTAATGAGCCCCGTGGTGCATTTGGTGCTGAGGCCTGGAACCTTAGGGCCTGAAAGGAGTCTGCAGAAACTTTTCCAGGAGTCAAAGACACAGGAAATCCTCAAAATGTCTCGAAACATTAATGGGTCCCACTAAGGTCCATCTCAAACACAGGCTCGTCATGGACTTTTTGGAAGAGAGAACTGGAGGCCAGGATTGCACAAAAACCGCTCAGAGAATCAGTGGCAAAAAGAAGTACTCAAATAAAACGAGTACTCAGAAGTATGAATGAGCCGCACTGACTGTTGTTACAGGCTAAGAATCTCAAGGGACTCATTAAAGCAGATAATTAGAAGCCACAATTGCACAAACCACGCAATCTAAGTGTCATAAAAAGTTCTATAAAAAACTTTGAGTAACCCAAAATATTAATGAGCCCCACTGAGTGTTTTTACTGAGTAAGAATCCCAAGGGACTTGCTAAAGGACATAATTGGGGCCATGATTGCACAAAATTTTCCTAGAGTCAGTTGTAAAAGGGAAACACCAAGTACCCTAAAATAACTGAAGTACCTTGAAGCATTAATGAACCCCACTGAGTGTTGTTACTGACAAAGCCTCTCAAGGGACTCATTAAAGCAGAGAATTGGAGGCCAGGATTGCACAAACCTCTCAGAGACTCCAAGGCAAAAGCCAAACCCAAAGTCCTTGGAAAAAGCTGCAGTCCCTGGCAGCATGAAGGAGCCCCCCAGGGCCATTGCTGACCAAGGCTCCTTCCCCAGGGACTCCTTCCAGCACATCCTGGAGGCCACTGGCATGGGAGGGGGATGCTGAGGGCAGGACAAGGGGCTGACAGTGCCCAGCCTTGCTGGGGCTGTGCCAGGAGGCCCCAGGGCCTCAGGACAAGGGGTCTCCTCAGTGTCCTTGGTGGCACAGAGGCTGCTGTGGCCCAGGGCACCCAGACTTGGCTTCTCTTTGTCCCCACCTGTCATCACTGCCTGCAGTTCTCTGCTCTGCCTGAGGCCTGGGGACACTTTCTGTGTCGTGTCCCTCAGTGGGACCCATTAAAACTTGCAGAAACTTTGGAGTTGGCTTCTGACTTGGAGTTCTGGAGAGATTTCTTCAGCTCCCTCTCAGGGACTGATGTTCAGGGCCTCTGCACAAAGCCCTGAGAGGGTCATTAAAGTCCTTGTGCTGTGTCTGTGCTTCTGAGCTGGGCTGAGCTCATCATCCAGAGGGAGATCCTGGCAAGCAAGAAGAGCTTAAAAACACATTTCTCTGGATGAGCAGCTTTTCTGCCAGCCCAGCAGGGCTGGGGCACTGCCTGCAGCCACCCCGGGCACAGCACACAGGCACACAGGGCTTCAACTCAGCCTGGGCTGGCAGCACAGAGCAGAGCTCACTCAGGGCTCACTGCAGGAGAAATCCTCCCAGGCTTGCAAACAGTCACTCTCTGGCTGGGGGAAGAGAAGCTGCAGCTCCTGCAGGGATCTCCTGAAGCTGCCACATCCCAGAGCTTGGAGCACCTTCCAGGAGCACTCTGGGAGCTGCTGCAGGGCAGGAATGTGGCCCTAGGGCAGGGCTGGGTTTCCCTGCTGCCCCAGCCCAGGCCCAGCACAAGGCAGCTCCCTGGGGCCAGGCTCTGCTGTAGGGCTGAGCAGCCGGGGCTGCAGCCAGGGGTGCCCTGGGCTGTGGTGCAGAGCAGGGTCCTGCAGCCCAGGGCGCTGTGCTGGCCCAGGGACTCTGCTGCCTGCCAGGGACAGCTCTCAGCCGGCCCGGGGAGCTGCTGCCAGCGCTGGGGAGAAGCTGTGGGGGGAAGGAGCCACCCTGAGCAGGGCAGCTGCTGCTGCTGCTGCTGCTGCTGCTGCTGCTGCTGAGAGGGGCTGTGTGGGGCAGGGCTGCTCCCAGCTCCACACCAGCCTGGGCACAGCTGCGGAGGACACTTGCCAAAAGAAGGTAAGCCTGGCATGGCTGTAAAGATCAGGAGCTTTCCTCAGAGTGTTTTCATCTTTCAGCATGGAGAAGGATGGGAATGTTGGGGTGATGACATAAAGATTTTTGCTTTTTATACATGATTCATTTTTTTAACTGTTATTACTGTTATAAAATATAAAAATTATAATTGTAGATTAACTCTATTCAACTACTTTTACATAATTATATAGTATAATCATTGATTAACTCTAGGATGTTTTCTACCCTTTCTCTTAGATTTTAGAACAATTAGCAGACCTAGACACATTCCTGAAATACTGTATAGTTTTATTAACAGGAAGAGGGCCTACTAGAAGAACATTTTGGTTTTTAATGAGATTCTGAGCTATCTTAAATAAAAGTGGGGCAATTAAGCCCTTGGACCTACTCCAACGGGTTCACCCAGGGGTGTGTGACTGGGAGAACTGAATTAACTTTTGAATGTTCCTGTTTAAATATGTAATTAATAAACTTTAAAAGGTCTCTGAACTTAGGGGTTGGGTTTGCCCCTGCCTTTTGGGAACCTGGAAGTTTCAAATAAAAGTCTGCTTGTTACTTTACTATTATAACCTTTTAAAAGGGTTTTTTTTCTTTTTGGGTTATAGGCAGCAGGAGGATTAGGGAAGCAGAACAGGAATTGTAATCACAGAATCACGGAACACTCTGAGTTGAAAGGGAAATGGAGGATCATCTAAATAATGCTTCAACATTTACCGGTGTC